>CAUYRT010093418.1:0-10239 GCA_963574885.1 Lepilemur ruficaudatus
TCTTCTTTCTTTCTTTCTTTCTTTCTTTCTTTCTTTCTTTCTTTCTTTCTTTCTTTCTTTCTTTCTTTCTTTCTTTCTTTCTTTCTTTCTTTCTTTTCTCCCTTCCTCCCTCCCTCCCTTCCTTCCTTCCTTCCTTCCTTCCTTCCTTCCTTCCTTCCTTCCTTCCTTTCTTTCTTTCTTTCTTTCTTTCTTTCTTTCTTTCTTGAGTCTCACTCTGTTGCCCAGGCTAGAGTGCCATGGCATCAGCCTAGCTCACAGCAACCTCAAACTCCTGGGCTCAGGTGATCCTCCTGTCTCAGCCTCCCAAGTAGCTGGGACTACAGGCATGAGCCACCATGTCCGGCTAATTTTTTCTATATATATTTTTAGTTGGCCAATAAATTTCTATTTTTTAGTAGAAACGGGGTCTCCTCTTGCTCAGGCTGGTTTCGAACTCCTGACCTTGAGCAATCCACCTGCCTCGGCCTCCCAGAGTGCTAGGATTACAGGTGTGAGCCACCATGCCCGGCCTTTTCCTCCTGTTCTTTCTTAATGAGTCCCACAGAAGTCCTCCTCTTTCTTCCCTTTTGCACACCCATGCACACGTACGTGACCCACACCCCACCTCTGTGCCCACCGCCCCAGCAGTGTTGCCCCGTGACCTCTGTGCTACTTTGATCTCGATAGCAATGACCTTTGGCTTCCTCAAGGGAGAGGAAGTGAACAAGGCTCAACAATGCCTGTCAAAGTTTTAATTCTCTTACAGCAATTGTTGTATAATAGTTTACAGGATGATGTTCTATGCAGCATTTGCTGCTTGTCCTTGCTGAGGAAGAAAGCACAGGTGAGGATTGCTAATGCAAAGGTGAAGAATCAAATGGATCTTGGCAGACTAGGTCGCCGAATTGAAAATAACAAGATGAAATTTAAGAGGAAATAAAGTAAATTCATGCTCTGATACTTAAAAAAATAGCCATGCCCAATAATTAGATGGTAAAAAATGTGATGGATAGCAGTTCAGGGGAAATAACAATTATGTGAGTAGATCATAAGTAAAGAAGACCCCTACCTTACAGCTATGTCAGTAAGAGCCAATCTTGAGACTCTTGCTATAAATGGATTGCAAAATCTTAGAAGACAAATGGTCTCTACTCCCCTTCCCTTTATCCAACACTTGGGATGAATCAAAGCAACACGATGGATAAATTGCCTTTGGGCTGAATTAACAATCAGTGTGGTGTACAGTGACTACCACACATGTAACCCAGTGGCTTCTTTACATTAAGTAGCTGATCATCTCTTTTAGATGTGGAGGGTGAGTAATAAGGTCTCAATTCTGATCCTTGTATTTTTCCAGATCTCTTCTGTCTTCAATTCTGTTGTTCAGTTCTTAGATTTTGGGCTAGGATTGGTTGACACAGATCTACAGCACAATGTCCTGGTGAAAACATGGAAGAAAGCAAGTTCCCAGTTACTAGAAGAATGCAAAAGAGGCTGGGTGACCTTCTCCTGGCCTGTTAGAGAGGGGATTCCTGCACTGGAAATGACTGTCTGCAGAATCTCTTGGCCTCCTGGAGGGTCAAATGTGAAACTGAAAACTTATGAGTGAGTTTTGACCCTAGTCTTGCAGCATCTAGCTCAATGATGGTCAAGAAATTCTTAAAATAATTTTTTTAAATATTAAAAATATTAGGTGCTGTGAGGACATCTGGGTATCAAGCGTCTGGATGGGAAGGCAGGAGTAAAGTGCCGACTCGATTGGTTGGATGACTAGCTCTAGGAAGGATGGGAATTGTGATGGGCATGGCGTCTGTATTAGTTTCCTGTGGCCGCTGTAACACATGAACACAAACTTAGTGGCTTAAAACAACACAAATTCATTCTCTTACAGTTGTGGAGGCCAGAAAGTCCGAAATGAACCTTATGGGCTATTCCTCCTGGAGACTCCAGAGGAAAATTTGTTTTTTTGTCTCTTTCAACTTCTCTTGGCTGATGCCATTCCTTGGCTTGTGGCCACATCATTGCCATCTCTGCTTTTGTTGTCACATTGCGTTTGCCTCTTCAGGAGTCAAATCTCCTTCTACCTTTTTTCTGCTATTCTTGCGATTATATTTAAGGCCCACCAGGGCCATCTCCCCATCTCAAGATCTTTGACTTAATCACACCTGCGAAGTCCCTTTTGCAATGTAATTTACAGTTTCCAGGGGTTAGGACCTATCTTCAGGGGCTATTATTCAGCCTGCCACAGTGTCTTTATCAGGTGTGTCTTTCCCTTGAGCAGAAAGTGCTCCTTCTTGGAAGTACCTGTGGTTGCCTTTCAGCTTAAAGGTGGCAGGAGCCTCTAGCACAGCAGTTGTACACTCAGGGGCCAGGCAGGTTATGTACGTGGTATAGACAACAAAGAGAGGTGAGGCCTATGACAATGCGGGTGTGCAGGGTATCCAAATATGATGGCATTAACATTAAAACAACCCACAACACTGCTGTTAGACACATCAGTGGACTAGAGTCTAGTGGTTTCTTACTTTGTACACATTCACTCTGCATTTCCTACTATTTCAACAAGCCGTTCTGTGGGAAACACCTCTGAGCAGTCCAGGAAAGAAATTCCTTGAGAAATATCAATTTATATCCCTTTTAATTGAGAGATGCCAGGTCTGGCTTCCAAAAGCCAGATACACATAAACTCAAATGGAAATAAAAATCTAATTCTAAATACAAGAAGAAGGTTTTACAGTGAAAAGAGTGTATTAATAACTATTATATCTTTTAGTTATTTGTATTAAAAAAGAAACCCCAATGAGTTCCTCAAGATAACCCCAGTCTTGTTCGACCAAGCACCTATCAGACCATCTATGAGGGTGTTTACCTTTTGCAGAGTAAGTGCTGTGGTGGGGAGTTCCAGAGGAAGTAGAAGAGAAAGTTGCTGCCACCTGCAAAATGTATAATATAACAAGAGCAGGCAGTTTTTAAAAATTATACATGCAAATGTAACTTAACATTTCAGGCTTTACCAACTGGCATGAACAAATGTGCTCTTGTGGACGTTAATATCCATAATCTGATGGCTCCGAGCCCTGTCCACTTGACAAAGAGGTAGGTCACACCAAGTCTCACTTCTCCAGAATTCTGGGACTTCCCAGGGAGGTTGCAGGTGTCTGTGCACCAGGCCTGGGCTTTGTCCCCTAACACAACTAGTAGAGCATGCACTTCCCAGGCCCAGTGGTTCCTCAGAGCTGCCACGCCAAGTCCCACTTCCACTCCTGGAGGTGGAAATCTGCAGGGCCTGGTGGGGTACCAAGAGCCCTGACTTATCCACTGGAGTGGGTGAGGGAGGGGCGGGTTGGCGACCCCGCCCCTCCCTCTGCTTCTGCTATGGTGGGCAGGTCACCTACCTGTTGGAGTCCTAAAGGTGCCACTGCTGGGTCATATAGTAAGCACACGTTTTGTGTTGTGGGAAACACTGTGCTCTCCCAGACCAGCTGTATCATTTTACATTCCCAACAGAAATGTGTGAGTGATCCAGTTCCTCCAGCACCATGATTACTGTGGCTGTGTAGTCAACCTTAACATTGAGAGTGATTCCTCACACTTTATTTTTCTTTTATCAAAACTAATTTAGCTACTCTAGGTCCTGTGCCTTTCTATTTAAAATTTAACAATAAGCTTATCTATGTCTACAAAAAATCTTTTCTGGGATTTGGTATAAATTGCATTAAATCTATAAATCAATTTGGGGACAATTGACATCTTTACAATGTTGAATATTCCAACTGATGAATATGATATGTCTCTACCTTTGTTTAGGTCTTCTTTGATTTCTTTAATCAACATTTTATAATTTTTAGGGTATAGATCCTGTACACGTTTTGTTAGATTTTACTTGAGTATTTCATTTTCTTTGGAGCAATTGAAAATGGTGTGTGTGTGTGTGTGTGTGTGTGTGTATGTTTAAAGACTTAATTTTTTAGGTTCACAGCAAAATTGAGAAGTAGGCACAGAGATTCACCATATGCCCCCTGCCCCAACACATGCACAGCTTCCCCATTATCAACATCCCTCACCGAAGTGGTACATTTTTTACAATTGGTGATGAACCTACATTGGCACATCATAATCATCCAAAGTCCACAGTTTACATTAGGGTTCACTCTTGGTGTTGGACACTCTATGGATTTGGACAAATGTATGATGACATGTGTCCATCATTGTAGTATCATGCAGAATATTTTCACTGCCCTAAAAATCCTCTGCGCTCCACCTAGTCATCCTTTCTTCTCCCTCCCCCATGCTGTGTTTTTAATTTTTATTTTCAGGTATTTGTTAGTATATAAAAATGCAATTGATTTTTATGTGTTGATCATGTTCCTGAAAACTTACTGAACTCATTTATTAGTACTAGGAGTTTTTATTGGATTTCCTCGGGATATTCTATGTAGACAATCATGTCGTCAGCAAATAGGGATAATTGTAGTTCTTCCTTTCCAATCCGTATGGCTTTTATCTCAGTAGTATGTTGAATAAGAATGGCGAAAATATACACCCTTGCCTTGTTCCCTATTTTAGGGGGAAAGCGTTCATTCTCTCGCTCTTAATTGTGTTATCTCTGGGCTCCTTGAAGATGCCCTTTATCATGTTAAGGAAGTACTTGTCTATTCCTGTTTTGCCAAGAGTTTTTATCATGAACAGGTGAATTTTGTCAAATGCTGTTTTCTATACCCACTGATATGATTGCATTATTTTCTTTAGCCTGTTGATATGGTGAATTACATTGATTGTCAAATGTTGAAACAGCCTTGCATATTTGGAATACATCCCATTTTGTCATCTTGTGCAATTATTTTATACATTGCTATATTCAATTTACTAATGTTTTATTGAGGATTTTTTGTGTCTAAGTGCATGGTCCCTGGTCTCTAGTTTTCTTTTCTTGTACTTTGTCTGTTTTTAGCTTTGGGATAATATTGGTCTCATAAAGTGAGTTGGAAAGTTTCCCTTTTCTACTTTCTGAAAGAGATTGTGCAAAATGGCATTAATTCTTCTTAAACATTTGGTAGAATTCTCTAATGAAACCTTCTGGTCCTGAAGATTACTTTGTGAGGGGTAGTTTTTTATTTATAAATTCAATTTTTAAAATGGTTGTTATACCATTCACATAATTTTATCTTGATTGAGTTTTGGCAGTTTGTGGTTTCTAAGGAATCAGTCCATTTCTTACATATTGTTGAATTTTTGAGGGTAGAGTTGTATCTAGTACCATTTTGTTATCCCTGCTTCATTTCTGAAACTGGGGATTTATGTCTTCTCTTTTTTTATCTTTGTCAGTCTTCCTAGAAATTTATCACTCTTGTTGATTTTTTGAAGAAGTAGCATATTTTTCTCATTGATTTTTCTCTATTGTTTTTCTGTTTTCAATTTCATTGATTCTGTTTTTATCTTTATCATTTCCTTATTTTAAAAAATATTTAATTGACAAAGATTGCATATATTCAAGGTGTGCAGTGTGATGAGATGATTTGCTATGCCTTGTGTAATGATTATCACAATCAAATTAATTAACACATGCATCATCACCCATGCTGTACCTTAGACACCCAGAACTTGTTCATCTTATAACTGAAAGTTTATACCCTCCCTTTGACCAACATTTCCCCATTTTCCTACCCCGTTATTCCCTGGTAACCGCTGTTCTCCTCTCTGCTTCTATGAGTTCAACTTTTTTAGATTCTACATATAAGTGAGATCGTTCAGTATTTGTCTTTCTGTGTCTGGCTTATTCATTTAGCATAATGTCCTTCCAGTTCATTCACGTCGTCACAAGTGGCAGGATTTCTGTATATTTCTTTTTCAAGGCTGAATAATATTCCATTGTGTGTGTGTGTGTATAGTACATTTTCTTTATTCATCCATTGATGGGCACTTAGGTTATTTCCCTATCTTGGCTATAATGCTGCAATTGACATGGGGGTGCAGGTATCTCTTTCATTTTATTTGAATGTATATCCAGAAATGGGAATGCCAGATCACACAGTACTTTTAGTTTTACTTTTTTGAGGAACCACCCTATTGTTTTCCACAATGGCTGTACCAATTTACATTCCCACCAACAGTGTACAAGGGTTCCCTTTTCTGCACACTCTCGCTGACCCTTGTTATCTCTGGTCATTTTGATAACAGCTGTCCTGACATATGTGAGGTGATATTGTGGTTTGAATTTACATTTCTCTGATGATTACTGATTTTGAGCACCTTCTCATGTACGCATTGGTCATTTGCATATCTTCTTTGGAAAAACGTCTGTTCAGGTCCTTTGCCCATATTTTCAATCAGGTTATTTACTTTTTTGCTATTGAGGTGTGTGATTTCCTTATATATTTTGAATATTAATCTCTTATCAGATATATGGTTTGCAAATATTTTCTCCCATTCTATAGATTTCCTTTTCATTTTGTTGATTGTTTCCTTTGCTGTCAAGAAGCTTTTTACTTTGATGTAGTCTCACCTGTTTATTTTTGCTTTTGTTGTCTGTGCTTTTGGTGTCATATATTAAAAAAAATCATTGCCAAGACCAATTTTAAGGAGCTTTTCCCCTATTTTCTTCTAGGAGTTTTATGGTCTCAGATCTTACATTCAAGTCTTTAATCCATTTCAAGTTAATCTTTGTATATTGTGTAGACAAGGGTTCAATTTCGCTCTGTTAATGTGGTATATCAGATTTGATTTGTGCATCTTGTAACATCCTTGCATTCCAGGGATAAAGACTACTTAATCATAGTGTATTATCCTTTTAATGAGCTGTTGAATTTGCTTTGCTAGTATTTGTTGAAGATTTTTGCATCTGTGTTCATCAGGGATATCAGCCTATGATTTTCTTTTCTTGTAGCATGGTATGCTATGGTATGACGATAATGCAGCCTTGTAAAAGGAGTTTGAAAGTGTTCCCCTCTCTTCAATTTTTTGGACAAGTCTGTGAAAGGTTGGTATTAATTCTTCTTTAAATGCCTGGTAGAATTGACCTGTGAAACCTCTGATCCTGAACTTTGTTTTACTGGGAGGTTTATGATTACTGTTTTAGTCTTCTTACTTATTGATCTGTTTAGATTTTTCTTTTATTTATGATTCATTCTTGGTAGGTTGTTATATTTCTAGTAATTGATCCATTTCTTTTAGGTTATCCAGTTTTGGGGCATATAATTGTTCATAGTTGTCTTTTATGGTCATTTGTATTTCTGCAGCATCAGTTGTAATGTATCCTCTTTCATTTATTAATACAATTTTATTTATTTGAGCCCTCTCTCTTTTTCTTGGTTAGCCTAACTAAAGGTTTGTTAGTTTTCTTGACCTTTTAAAAAACCACAACCCTTCATTTCATTGATCTTACCTGTTATCTATCTAGTCTCTATTTCATTTATTTCTGCTTGAATCTTTATTATTTCCTTCCTTCTTCTGAGTTTGGGCTCAGTTTGTTCTTCTTTTTCTAGTTCCCTGAACTGTGAAGTTAGGTTGTTTACTTGCCATCTTTCTTTTTTTTCTTAATGTAGACATTTATTGCTATATACTTTCCTCTTAGCACCATTTTGCTGCATCTCATTAGTTGTGGTGTGCTGTTTCCATTTTCATTTGTCTCAAGATATTTTTTGATTGCCCTTTTGATTTCTTCTTCAATGCATGGATTGTTCAGGAGTGTGTTGGTTAATTTCCACATATTTATGAACTTTTAAAAATTCCTCCTATTATTTGTTTCTAATTTGATGCCATGTAGTCAGAAAAGATACTTGCTAACACCACTCCCTGTTAGTTCCCCTTTTATGCTTTCTTTGGGCTTGTTTTGCTTTCTTTGTCTAGTTTCTTTTTTTATTTTAAATTTTATCATTCTTTTGTTTTTTTTTCATTGTTTTTTATTCTCTGAATTATAGAAGAAAAGCATTTGTCTAGTGTCTTGAGGTAGGAATTAAGATGATTGATTTGTGACATTTCTTATTTCGTAATATAAGTGTTTAGTGCTGTAAATTTCCCTGTCAGCGCGGTTTTAGCTGCCTCACACATACCTCAATAGGCTACATTTTTGTTTTCATTCAGTTGTATATTTTAGTTCTTTCAGAACTGCCTTTTCTATCCACATATTATTTAGAAGTTTGCTGTTCAATTTCTAAGAGTTTTCCTGTTATGGTGGTCAGAGAACATACCTTGCATGATGTAAATTAAAAAAAAAAATGTGTTGGGGTAATTTTTTTTTGTCCTGGGATATTATCTATCGTGGTGAATATTCCATGGGCACTTAAAAAGATATGAGTTCTGAGTTCAGTTGTTGGATGGAGTATTCTATAAATGTCATTTAGCTCCTGGTGTTTGATTGTATTGTTTAGTTCTTCTATATCCTTGCTGTTTTTCTAATGGTTCTATCAATGACTGAGAGTAGGGTGTTGAAGTCCTCATTTATAATTGTGAGTTTGTGTATTTCTCCTTTAACCTCTATCGGATTTTGCATTATGTATTTTGACGCTCTGTTGTTTGGTGCATACACATTTGGAATCATATGTCTTCCTCATTTATTGACTCATTTTGTCATTATGCAATGTCCCTCTTTGTCTCTAGTAATTCTCTTTGCTTTGAAGTCTATTTTATCTGATATTCATATGGCACTCCTGCTCTTTTCAAATTATTATTAAAGCTTGCATAGTGTATCTTTTCCCATTCTTTGTTTTTAACTTCCTATACTGCTGTATTAAAGTGAATTTCTTGCAGGACTGTATTGTTGAATAATGGTTGTTTTATCCACTCTGCCAGTCTTTGCTTTTTAATTGCTATATTTTGACAATTTACATTTAATGTAATTATTGATATGTTAGGGCTTAAGTCTGCCATTTTATTATTTGTTTTCTGTTTGTTTTCTTTGTTTCTTGTTCCCATTTCTCTTTTCTTGTCTTCCTGAGGGTTAGTAGAACATTTTTTATACTTTCATCTTGATTTATTTATAGTGTTTCAAGTAGATCATTTTGCATAGTTTTAGTCCTTGTTCTATAACTTTTCGCAGTCTGCTTGTATTGATGTTTTACTACTCCAAGTGAAGTGTACAAACTATACTTCCATTGAAGTCCTTTTAGCCTCTTCACTTTTCATGTATAATTGTCCTAAGTATTAATTCTCCATACATTGAGTGCCACATCAGATGGTGCTAAAGTTTTTGCTTCAAATGTCAAATATGATCTAAGAAGCTCATGAGAAGAGGGATCGTCTATTATATTTACTCCTGTTTTTAATCATTCCATTTTTCTTTTCTTTCTGAAGTTCAAAGGACTTCATCTGTTAAAATTTTTTTTTTGTTTGGAAAAATCCATTAGCTATTCTTTAAGGGTAGGTTTGCTTGCAATGCATTCTCTTAGTTTTCTTTTGTTGAAGAATGTCTTTATTTTCTCTTTACTCATGAAGGATATTTTCATCAGATATAGAGTTAACAGCTAACAGTTTTTTCTTTCAGTGCTTGAAAAATATTGTGCCATTTCCTACTGGTCTGCATGGATTCGTATGACAAATCATTGCCATTCACATTGATATTCCTGTAGAAGTATTGTGCTGTTTTTCTCTAGCTGCTTTCAAGTTACATTTTCTTTGTTTCTAGTTTTCAGAATTTCAAATATTCTGTGTCTTGGCACAGACTTCTTTCAGTTTATCGTATTTCAAGTTCATTCAGTTTCTTGAATCTGTTGACTTAAGTCTTTTGACAAGTTTGAGATGTCTACAGCCATTATGTCTTTGAGCACTTTTTCAGTTCTGGTGTCTTTCTCCTGTTATTTTAGGACTCTGGTGATATGATGAATTTTATCTCTTTTGTTATTATTTCCCAGATCCCTGAGACCCTATTTTTTTTCCCTGCTTTTCAGGTTGTGTTTTGATTTTTCCTCAAGTTCATTGATCCTATTCTGTCATATCCATTCTACTATTGAACCCATCCAGCAAATTTTTAATTTCAGTTATTGTAGTTTTCAGTTTATAATTTCCATTTTTTTTGTTTTATCTCTCTAATGAGATTTTTTTTTTAAATTTCAAGAGAATCAGTAATTTCTTGTTGAAGCATCTTTATAATGACTGCTTTAAAACCTGTGTCAGATAATTTAACATCTGATTCATCTCAGTGTTGGTGTATATTGACTGTGTTTTCTCATTAAAGTTGGGATTTTCCTGGTTCTTGCTATAGCAAGTGATAGTTTTGTGGTATCCTGGACATTTGGATATTATTTTAGGTGATTCTGGATCCTATTT
>CAUYRT010093422.1:0-11511 GCA_963574885.1 Lepilemur ruficaudatus
TCTTTTTTTTTTAAGTTAATTTTGTAGGTAAGATTACCGTTATTTCAGATTGTTATACATTTTAGGTCTAAGAGATTCATATATTATCCTAGGGCAAATGTCCTTGTTTAAGTATTATATGGCAAGTCTATAAAAATTTAACATGATTTTGATACTGTATATGCAATAGAAGAACTTTTTTCTGTGCAATATTCTTATGATAAATGGAATATAAATTTCATATGAAAGTGAAGTTGTTCATATAGCAACTTAAAAGTGATTTTAAATAAAGGTAATGGAATTTGGGAGTGATGAATTTAGTAGATGGTCTTTAAAGCTTCAACATAGGATAAACTGAGATGTTATTTATTTAGGAAAAATAATTAATGAAATGCAAAGACTTATAAATGATGATCCAGGAAGTTGGTTGAATGCCATTTCAGTTTGGAAAAAGCTTCTTGAACTTGATGCAAAAAAGGAAAAACTTTCTCAAAAAGATGCTAACCCACTAAAAAGAAAAGTGGGAGAAAATGAAATCATCACTGCTAAAAAATTAAAAATAGAACAACAGCAAAAGATAGAGGAGAATACGGGATGCCAGCTGGAAAAACAAATAGAAGAAGAAACTCTGGAGCAAAGAGATTTTATCACCAAAAGAGAAAAATTTCAAGAAGAGGAATTTCAGAATGACACAGAGAAAGCAACTGTTACTCATACTCAGAACAACTGGACCTTCAGAGTTTCTTGTCGCTGCAGTGGAACTGTTGGAAAGGCGTTTACTGCACAGGTATGCTTACCTCTCAAAGTGGGGTCCTATTTTTTAAAAGAATTACTCTTTGGATTTAAAGTGAGATGCAGAACAGATAACTTAGCCCAAATAGAGAATTAGGCCTCTTCTCATATAATTAGCTACTTTAAAAATGCATTTTCCTTTTTAATTTAACCTCAGATGCTTAAGAGGAATGGTATGCTATTCCATGTAATAACTTCTTTTACTTTCTGCCGAAAAGTTTCCTTAAACTCATAGATGTCTTTTGCATTTGGAAGTCCTGATTTCATAAGCCTAAACTTTTCTGGTTTCTCTTCAGTTCAGTTCTGTGCTTATTAAGTGGCTACTCTGGAGCAGGCCCTGTAGATGGGATGTCACTGGAACCTAGACCACAAATACATGTGAGGTCTCAACAATCTAGGGGAGAATGACCACCATAAACAGTTGGGGGTAGGGCAGGTAAAACGCAGCCTTATTGCCTTGATAGAAAATGCTTTTGTGTAATGTTTGAATGTCAGAACCCTAAATTACCATCAGACTGTCTGACTTGGTTTTCCTGTAGGCTACTGCTAGTTTTTGCTTACATTAAAACTTAAAATTTTTTATTTTTAATGTTCTTATCTTTTAACTTTCTACTTTTCCAGGAGGTAGGAAAAGTAATTGGAATTGCTCTTATGAAACAGTTTGGATGGAAAGCAGATTTGAGGAATCCAAATTTAGAGGTAATGAATATTCATTTTATTTTATATACTTGTAACCTAATTCTTTAAAGACAGTGTCATCTATTCTTACCGTACTTTTCAGTTTTACTTTAGTTTTACATAGCATGTCTACATGGATTCAGCAGTTTATTTTCTCCAGCAGTAGAATGCTGCAGATAATTTTGCTAGTAGTTTTCACTGTGAAAACATCCAAACTCCAAAAAAAAAGAGACTTTTTGGAATGGAGTTGTTTGGTCACAGTTGAAGAAAAAAACATTTATTATGAGGTTGCAGAGTTGCTCTCTACAATCTCTATAAATCATATGAGTCTCTTTAATAAGAAATTCCAGCCGTAGTTAAAAAAAAGAACGAAAATAAGGCCTGCACAAAATCCACTAATATGTTAATAGTGCCTATGTTAAGGTTATGGGATTATAGGCTTTTTCTGTATTTTCAAAATTAATAAGGTTACACTGTTTTTAATTGGAGCAAACATTTACAAGGGGAAACAAAAAACTATTCTTCGCTATATTTTGAAAACCATCTTACAAATTTGACAGGTAGTTAGTCATTTTCATGACTAACATTTCATTAATTCATAAATGTTGTTACTTGTTACGTAGCTTTAAATGAAGTAGTAGTTAGCGAAGTCAGAACATTTTGTGTTGCTTAGTTTTTTAATTTCCTTTTATCTGATTTTCACTTTTAAAAAGTAATACCTGGTATATATTTTTTATTGCTTGTCCTGCTAAATATCTTGATCCTAAGAATACTTCAATGTGAGAAAATCTTTCTCCCATCTCCCCTGAGTTCATCTTTCTGTCGTAGAATTAGTTCTCTCATGGATTAGCTCACAAATACAGCAAATTCAATTCCCATCAGCCATTTAATGCAATTAATAATAGCTGCTATTGGTAGAAATCAACACAAAATTGACAACACTAAAATCACATACAGTAAAATTTGTGACTAAAAATTGACAGAAGAATCAAATCTTAAATTTTGTTCTGCAAATTGATAGGAAAAAAATTATAAGAAGCTATTTTTAATAACATTTGATTGTAAGAATATCTTTACTATAAATTATAAATAGAATTCTAATAAATTTGCTAAAATATGTATAAAATTGGAAAGTTTAGCTATGATGTATCATTTTTGATTGTGGAGTTAAATTGGCCAAATGGAGTCACTTCAGATAATTCTTTTCTTGATGAAAATTTATTAATATGGAAATAATTATATTAAAAATAATTTTGGGGTGAAAGTACTAGGGATTTAAATAGTCTTGAGGTTTAAAACAATAATTGAAATATTTTATAAACCTTATTAGACTATAAAAGTAAGAAAGATTGTAACTTTTAAAATTCTGTGAGCTACTAATTATAACTCAAGGCAGTTAAATCCTCTTCATGGCCTAACAGAAGAAAGGAAATAAAGAGAGGCAAAAACTCACCTCTAGATAGTAGAGAGACAAAAGGGAACTCTTGCTGCCATATATTTGGCTTAAAAAAGGTTTTCCGTTACCCTGAAAGTAGCTTATGACAGCCCTGTGTGGTCTTGTTTGAGGTTAGAATTAGGGTAGATTTAGGAAATCTTCTCTAACCCAAAATGCTGAAAAGTCTGATCCGGTTATGATAATTTAAAGAACCTCTGGGAAGAAAGTTGATCTTGAGTTTTTTGTAACATGATTCTCCATATAATTTCTATACCAAATTTACCTCAGAATTGTTCTATGAGATGTAATTAAAATCGATCTCAACTCTGCTTATGAAAAAAAGATTATGGAACATTTTTCCAGATATGACAAATAAGGCCTTGGAATTTCTTACTAAAATATAGGTCAGAAAAGTTCAAGATGGAAATTTTTAAATTGTCAATACTTCAGTAATGTAGTGTCTTGTTCCGTTCTAACTTCCGTTTGTTCTTTCAGATCTTTGTACATCTAAATGACATTTACTCTGTGGTGGGGATTCCTGTGTTCAGGTAGTATTCTCAGCTTCAGGTTTGTGCCTCAAGAGAGTTTGTAAAATTAAGAACTTTATGCTTTTTATTTATAGTATGAAACATTGATATAGCAGAGTAGGCTAACAGCAAAGCATTTGAGTAAGTTCTTTGCTTAAGCCAATAAAGTATGTGTAAATAATGAATGCAAATAATTTGTTTCCTTATTCAAAAATACATATTGAACTCTTATTATGCAACGAGTACTTGTTCTAGATGCTTTGGCGAGAAAGAGCTGGTTGGATGAAAATAGTGATTTCCAGTTTCTCAGGAGCATGCATATATTATTGCCATCTTCAAAACATTTTATATGCATAACCCTGCTTATATAATATAAAGTCATTTAGCTACCCTTTTTCTAGGTGATTCTAGGCATAGAATGTTTTAAGATCATAAAAGTCCTGTGGGAATACTGCATTTGCTTAAGCTCACACTTATATGTATATAAGCCTAAATCAGGATGTTTAAAACAATGCTTAGGAGTATTATAATAGCTGTTATCTAATGGTGAGCTATAACAGTTGATGAGCACAATGCTAAGAGCGTTGTAGATGTCCAAGAAATACTGAATAATTGAGTTATTGCTGTGTGCTAGTCATATGGCAGGCTCCACTAACATCTAGATTACAAAGATCATGAACTAAATAAAATTTCTTGTTGCCATAACATTGTGAGGTCAGCACATCTCAATGACACCAATACCTTGCAAGTTCTTCCAGACCAAACCTAACCTGCTCTCTTACACCTACACCTAAAAGGTTTCCAGGCTTCCCTACTCCAGTGTCTAATCTCTGTAAATATGTTTGTAAAACTAATTGACTTAAATTTGAACCATTTTGCCTATCTGGCTTTTTAAAATTCCATAATAGCTAACAGGGTGGGAAACTAAAAGATGGCTGTATTTCAACAACTACAATAAGTATAATTATTGATGGTCACCAAGACAAGGGTAGGAAAGACTAGAAAAACAAGCAAAATGTGAAATATATTTTTTAAAAAATTTATAAAGTAGTTAAATATTTTTAATATTTTAACCACACATGTCCAGAAAATTGACTTATGTGGAACATCTCATCCCTAGCAGTGCTAAGTATAGTGCTAATGTATTTAGATTCTTAGCACCAAGAAGAAGAACTGATTTTTAGATTTTTAATTATGTATAAAAATGCTACCTTCTGTGTTCTTTTATTTAACAAATACATATGCCTTATATTAATGGGTTTTTTAAAGGTGTTAAACTTTATTATTTAAAATCATTTGATGCTTGCTAAAAACAGTCAAGTCATGCTAATTGGCATCTCAAATAGTAATTGGTAATGTACCTAAAAGTTTACAAATACGTATCTGAAAACTAAGACTCAGATTTTGAATGTACAGTGGTTGAAAATAAGGTTACAGTAGATGCTCCGTGATAAGTCAGTTTGACTGCCTCAGGGTAGGAAGGAAGCAGTCTCGATGTGTGTCAGTGAAAAAGAATTATTTGGTGGGATATGAGGAAAAGGGAATCATAAAGACTTGAACAACACTGGACAGGAGAAGTGGCAGTGGATATCAGAAACTGCAACCTGGTGACCCTACCAACAGAAGAAAGTCAGAAGTGATGAAATAAAGTTTAGAGCAGCCATGAAGTTTGAGGGTCACATAAAAATTTGTATCTTAGTAGTTCTTAAAGACAGTGTTCATATTAGAGCTCTGCTTTCTCTAAAGAAAAGAACCATCCGGATATCAATAGTCCCGTAGGACATTAACTGACTATAGCTATGCCACACTGCACACATCATGTAGTACAATATAACATAGGGGATAAGAACTTGGACTTGAATTCTACCTTTTTTACAAATTAGCTATGCAAGTTTAGGCAAATTATCATATTTTTCTGCTATAATATCAGGAAAATAATAGTACCTACTTTATAGCTTTATGGTTGGGATTAAATTAGATAGCCCATGTGACAATACTTGGCACTTTTCTAGGATACAGTAAGTGTTGAATAAATTTCAGCTGTTTTACTTTTTAAACGGTTAAGCAACTAAGAAATTCAGTTAATTTCAGTTGAAACATCTATTGTATATGTACTGTATGCTAAGCATTGTGCTAGACACCCAGTGTTCAAAGATGAGTAAGATGGGTATTAAGTTCATGGAGTTCAGCCTAGGGGTGGAACAGACATGATAAATGCTTGACTAGAGTTAAGAAAGAGTTAACTCTTTTGGAGAACAAGTGAGCAGAAGAATTTAAAGGAGTGATACTTAAGAGGATACTTGACAGTAATAATAAGTCAGGGTTTGCCAAGTGGACAAGAGAAGGAGAGGATGTTGTAGGCAGGGAATAGCTTGTGCAAAGGCCCCGGGGTGTGAGGAAGTTTGATTTATGTTGGGGACGGCAAGTAGTTTCAGATGGGACAGAGAATGCATAGGGAGAATGGTAAAAAACTAGGCTGAACAATCAGAAATGTCATGAGGTGTCTTGTAATCCTGATGGACAGCTTGGGTTTTATTCTAGACACAGTAAGAATTTGAAGCAGAAGAGTTAGATGATCATATTTGTGATTTCAAAAAATTACCAAAGAAATTATATTTTCAAATGAAAAATATTAAAGGAGAGGTTTTAAACTGTTGTTAAATAGTCAAGGCAGTGAATGGCGAGGAACTGAAGTTAAGGAGTCTAGAATACCTGGTATCTGATTTGGGCAACTAGAAGATACTGGTGTTAGTCGCTGAGATACAAAATGTAGGAAAGGAAACAGTGTGTTCAGTGAAAAATGTCCAAGTAGATATTTAAAGTTACAGATCCGGAGTTCAGGTGAGGAGTCTACACTGAAAATGTAGATTACAGTGCCCAATATATGGGTATTAAGTGACAAAAGAAAATGAAGAAATGTATCAAGATATGAAATCCTGGGAAAGGAGAGTATGTTCATTTTATACCTTTTGACTTTGCACTACTTAAACTCCAGTAAAAATGCCTAGGCGCCTGTTTGAAGATAAAGATCTGGGGGTCAGGTGATAAATCTAGGCTAGAAATATAGATTAGCATGTCTGTGTTGGTGATACATGGTGTGTAAGAGAATAGAGAGGAAATGCATATATGTGGAGATGATTAAAAACCACATTTATTTTTGTACTGTGTAAAAGCCAGCTAAAAATCTGGTTTAAAAGATAGCCAGATTCTATGAAAGTAGAACATTATTTTTATTTTCAAGGAGTCTATTTTCTGAATACTGTCTTCCCCCAAGTAATTTCATTATACTGATATCATGGGGCCTTTTTGTTGCAGTAATAACAGATCAGTTTTGGCCAGGTTTAAGCCAAGTAAGAACACATTCACTTTTGTCACACATTAATAGAAATGGCTCCCATAAATAAAATTCCATTAGTAAAAATATATATGTAATTTTGAAAACTTTCAAAGGTTCCACATAAATCCCTGATGCACAGAGGAGCACTTTGTAATATGTGTGGACAAAGATAGTTTTCTGTATTGCATCTACTTTTTTTGGTATCTAGAGTACAAACTAATGTGTTTTGTAGCAAGATAATTGCCAAGTTTACACTGTGGAAGTAAAATTCATTGACCAAAATATTTTAGTCTTTCTGTTAATACCTGCCAGTTTACATCCCTGATTTTAAATATATGGACACAGTACTATTTATAACGCAAATTGTTATTTCCTGAAAAAAACTGTATGAAAACACCAAACTCCCATGTGTTTACCATGCAAAACTTCCTCATTGTAACAGTGTGTATACAATTGTACTGTTTTATTTGAAAGGGATATATCATCTAATTTTAAGATTTTAAGAGGCTTGCAAAAATAGAAAAGCGGATAACTTAAAGTCAAAGAAAGATGAGAAACAAAATGATGAAAAAAACAAATGTTCTGTTGAAAGTCTTTAAAAAGGGTTTGAAGAATATTATGGCTTTGTGTAACATTCATAGAAGAGCCCTCTTAGTGGTTTTGGAACAAGCCTACCCTAAAACAAACCAGCACAAATTCTTGAAATCATATTTTCCTATCTTACCAACAAATTGTAGAAGTGAACTAAAAAAGCACGTTGAAATTTCCGAGGAGATGCTGTTTGTTCGTTGCATGAGAAAGGTAGAAGTAATACGTGATATTTTAAAAAGTTTCTGTCAAATCTGGAAACACTTGTAGTAACAGTGTTGAGGTGGAGGATTAAATGTGAAATTGCACGTGATGGAAACCAGTGAGCTCATTTGGGAGAGGTCTGCTTCAGCCCTCATTCAGTAAATTATTTTAGACAATGCGATGTCATGCTTCATTTCATCTTTTAAGAAAGGTGCAAATGAGCAGAAAGCAAACTTACAAAAGGGACTTTTTATAGAAAACAGATTGTAAGGGTTAGCATCCATTCAGCCCTGCTTCCCTATACTAACTACATCTGTATCACAGAACAGCGTATTCCTCTTCATGACTCCAGATAGCAAGAAAAGGTCTATTCCATATAGGAAGACAGGAAAATATGAAAGATTTTCTTCATGTGTGATTAAATTTTATATATTAAACACAATAAATTTCATTTGTCTAAAAAATTTACTTTTCTAAAATGCCACACTGGCTGGTTAGACAAAGTGCACATTAGATAAAGTATTTTTGTAATAAGGTTAAAATAGTCTCTAACTTAGGGAATATTAGTGTGTGTTGCATGAATATGTTAAAATGATTATCAGATATGGACAGGTTAATCATTTTTATTTATATCCTGTTCTTTAACATACAGTAATTGGTATGTAATCAGGTTCTTTTCTTTGTAGGGTTCCTTTGGCCAGCAGAGCTTACATCAAGACAGCTGGGCTGCGATCTACCATAGCATGGGCAATGGCATCTCTCGCTGAAATTAAGGTAAGAACAGTGTTTCATTCTTGTTAATAGCAAGTCTTTCCATAGTTAACTTATACAGTCTCTTAGATGTATAAGTAGACATTCTGTCTACTTGCTTTCTTTTTCTTATCTTTCTTTTGTTGTTGGCATTAACTGCTGCAGTGGTGTTTTTATATATTGAACTTCTCAGTATTTTGGCTATGAAAAAACTGAGTCAAAAGTTAGCTACATTTTATTATTTCTAATTTGTTGTGTCACAATTAGAAAATGTGGCCTTAAAAACCTCTGCTTCTTAAAATTAAAGTTTTTCTCTGTAAGCAAGATCTTGGTCAATTTTTGTCTTGGTCAATTTTTGTACTATTCTATGAACATAAAAAAATTTATTTTCTAGTAAACACATGTTCTCTATTATTTTTACTTACTATGTTACTATCTGCTCCATTCTTAAATGTATTTTGAAAGTTTATTATATTTTTTAAAAGTTTTGCATTTTTATTGTTGAATTATTCAGCTGCTGTGTAGTTTAGTATATACGTGTTTATGACTGTTAAGCACATAGTGTTTCATAAAGTCCTTTTTATCTTGATTAACGACTCTAAGCTTAAATTGTACTATCCTACTAATATTTTCACTCCATTTTGTTTGCATTAGCCAAGTATTTCTTTGCCACTGCTTTTTTTTCAGTTTGCAGTATTTTTGTAAAAACACACAGCTATTCTTATCCCCACTCTGATGATCTTTCAGGGAGAGAATTCAGGAAGTGTTATAACAGATGCACTCGATTGTGCTCCTCCTATTTTTACTCTATCCGTAACTTCTTACGCTGTTTGCTTCTGTTATTTTTGCTAGTTTGATCAAGTTATTTGTTAATCATTCCATTGTTCTCCCTGAGGTTGGAGAGTCTACTTTATTGTTCTGTTCCATTAAGTTCCTTTTCCTGGGCGTCTTAATTAAATACTCTGCTCTAACTTAAAAACAGACTGTGCTCTAACTTTAAAACGGAACATCAGCTATTTCTTCTGCTGAGACACACTGTTCTTAGCACAAGGCACTCTGATTTCCCCCAGCTTCCTCTCTTCCCTGTCATAAGATGAGACCTTTATTTTTTTCTCTTCTCACCTTTACTCCTCCCCACAATGAGATAGACCTTTGAAATATTTTTACACTTTCCTCTCCCAGCCCCCAACTATTAGATTGAACTAAATTATTTATTATGTGTTGGAACTTCCTTTAAAGTGTACCCCTTCTGTTTCAAAAATTATTAGTTACCACTCAAATTACACAGCTTATCCTTAATTGTGTGTAACACGTGCATTTTTTTATACGCACACAAAGATGCACTGCAGGGTGTGTGGCTCCTTACCATTTTTTGATCCTCTCTTCATCTTTCCCCATTTGAGTCCTCTGTTCTGGTTTACTTGCCTTTGCTTAGGTATTTTCCTCAAATTAATATTTGAACAATATATTATCTGAATTCCCTTATATCTTCAAATTTCTTTTCATTCTGGGTATACCCATCTTAGCTGGGTGTATGATTCCTGAGTTGGCAGATTTTTCCTCCCATTGTTTGTGAGCTTCCGGTGTTACAAATGAGCTGGCCATGACGGTGGGATTCTTCTTTTCCTTTATGGCTACTTTATTCTTTCTACTGTGAAGCTTGTAAGATTTTTCTCTTTAATCTTAGAGTCCAGGAATATTAACCCAATGTGCTTATGCATGTGTCTTTTCTGTTCAGCACAGAGCTTGGTGAGTGGGATTGCCTGGGTTCTAATTCTGGCTCCACCCTTTACCGGCTGGGAAGCTTTGAGCAAGATGCTTAGCATCTCTGTGCCTCAGTTCCTCATTTGTAGAATGAAAATAGTAATAGTATCTCATAGGATCATGACGGGATTAAGTGAAGTAGCATTAATAAAGTGATTGTAACAGTGCCTTGCATATAGAAAGTGTCTAAGTATTAGCTGTGATTATGGTAATAATAATTAAAATTATTATTTGGAATTTATAATAATTATAAAAATTGCTGTTTCTCCAGCCCAGGCACTCTTTCCTCCATTATTTATTTAATTATTATTGCCTGAACTTTTTAGCAAATTTAACTTTAAACTGCTTTCTTTTTGTTACTTCTGAAATTCCTGTTGTAAACATGTTCAGCTTCCTGTCTCTATCCTTCAAATCTCTTATTCTTTCTCACATGGTTTCCATCTCTTTATATTTTGGCTTTGCATTTTGAGTTACTCTTGAACATTGTATTCCACTTTTTAACAAGAGTCACAGAGATATGGTCAATTTTAATTCACTTATTTGTAGTTCTAGTTTAAAAACCATGGATTTTTTTTTAAGCTTCCAGAAGGTGGAAGGTGTGTGTGTTAGATTTGAGTATTTCTAAGTCTTTTACTTTTTATTCAGTTATTAACTGTCCCCTCCAATAGTTAGTAGTCCTGTTTCTGTAGTTAGTAGTTCACTAGGTGTGTGTTCTGATTATTCTGCCCATTTACTCTCTGGCCACTGAGGAATCCCACTCCCCTTAAATGTGCCATTATTTTTTCTTTGTTGGCTCAGTAGAGCTAAAATATGGTTGTTAAAGTATTTTAAATGGACAGAATCCTATACGTGGTAAAAGGCAAGTGGATCTCTAGCACCCCTGGACTCAGCAAGGTGAGGAGAATCTGTCAGCCCTGCTGAGATATCTGGTGGAAACTTCTGAATTTGCTAGTCTCCCTTGGGGTCCATAGAGTTCTGAAGAACAAGCTCTCCTCTGGTTTCACTGTTTCTTGCTCTGGGCTCCAATGCTGTTCTCTAATCACTCGCTGCCCCCACCCCCGCTCCGCCCACGGCAAGGAGGCCCCATACTAGTTCCTTTTTCTGGGACCCCAGCAGAGCCCAGGGTTTCTCTTAGTACCAATTGCCTCTAGGTCTGGCTCATTGAAAGGAAATAGCTTTGAGTTGGGAATAGAGGAGAGAGCTGCTTTGAGATTAGCGTGTAACCATAACCCATGATATGCTTTTTTGTTTGATTTAAATCTTCAGTCCAAATTTCTTTTAGTATAAGGAGAGAGGTACGGTTAATTTTTTTCCAGACTGCCAGTGGTTTCACCACAGTTTATATTTAAATATAAATTGACATAACCACCTACACATTTGAAATGTTACCTTTGTCTTGATATAAACATAAAAATATCCAAAAGTAATGCTCTATGAAAATGTTTCCTCACTGTGTA
>CAUYRT010093425.1:0-12788 GCA_963574885.1 Lepilemur ruficaudatus
GATGTTCTATTCTAGCCAGCAATGGAAACTCAAAGTTCAAATTTCCTTAAGGATGTTTCATTTTATCTAAAGTTTCATTTTATTTATTCCCCCATCAGATACTTGATTAATGTTCATAACATTGCTACTAATTTTAAAATACACCAAATCTTCACAATTTTGGAAAAATGGAAGAAGGTCAAGGATAAAGTAATGGAAAGTCTAAACTCATTTTGAGAAGATTTTTAATTTCAAGTATGTAGTGGACACCGGGTCATCTCTCAGCCATGTTTGAACAAAGCAGTTCTTGGAACACCTGTTTTCACACGGATTGTTTCTTGTTGATCGGCCTCAAGACACCTTGTGACTTGCAAACAAGCCAGGGTGCCTTGACCCGCAAACAGGAAAGGGCAAAGGAGGAGACGCGATCGTCAACTCCCTGAGGCAGAACGGTGAGAACCAGTCCATGCTGAGACAAAAACATTCTGGGAACAGAAAGTAGCGGTGGGAAAAGTTGGGATAGACTGGGACAGATGCCAAAAGAACAGTGTTAAAAATAAAGACGCTGCAAGCAGGAAATTGCTGCAGTCTTGTACCGTCTTTGTGTGTCTGTCGTTTGTTGTCTGTCTTCTGTGTTCACTTCTCCTCCCCAAGAAGGGGCCACAACACTGGAGCCAACGATGAAGGTAGATCTGGAAACATAATTATCTAGGGTGAGCACAAAAAACACAGCTCTCAGCCGACAGCTGGGAGCCCTCCTTTTCTTCCTGCTATCACCATCCTAAGATTACATTGAAATGTGCAGTTCCTAAGGCCTTCACTGGTTGCCACCCAGACATATCTCCTCATGCATTTTATTTGGCTAGAAGGCTTAATTTAAATAAAGCAGCAGGTGAAGACTTTCTGCTATCAAAATTATTCAAAGCTTCTTCTAAATGACTTCCTCCAAAATACAGACCCATTTGCTTGTTAAAACTCCATTTAAACATTATGTCTATTTCTCCCTTAAAATATGTCAGATTGAGGATTTCTGGGTCAGTATTTTATGTAAGATTCAACAGAGTTGCAAGTTCAGATACTCCACTATTACATAATGGAAAAAATTATCAAGAATAATTTGCTAGTTGCCTCACATTTTTCTTGGAATTAAATGGGCATAACTTTAAATAAATGAATTATAGAGCTGGTTTTTCCTGTTTGTTTTTTAACTTACTTCTCCTCTGCCTTTAACCCTCGACAAGAATGACTCTAGGTTAAGGTGCCTGAGCATAGTATTAGCTCGTAATTATTGGTTCTTATACAAAAGCTGCATCTTAACATCTTAGCAAGAGGCACTATCTGCATGCTTATAAATCTGTCTCCTAGTAAACCAGATATTGAGGGGCCTGAAGCAGGACTGTGTTTTTACCTGTCTCCCACATTTTCTATTTCTGTCTTTTCAATGGTAAAAAACACATAACATTAAATTTACCATCCTGGCCGGGCACGGTGGCTCACGCCTGTAATCCTAGCACTCTGGGAAGCCAAGGCAGGAGGATCGCTCAAGGTTAGGAGTTCGAAAGCAGCCTGAGCAAGAGTGAGACCCCATCTCTACTAAAAATAGAAAGAAATTAATTGGACAACTAAAAATATATAGAAAAAATTAGCCGGGCATGGTGGCGCATGCCTGTAGTCCCAGCTACTTGGGAGGCTGAGGCAGAAGGATCGCTTGCGCCCAAGAGTTTGAGATTGCTGTGAGCTAGGCTGACGCCACGGCACTCACTCTAGCCCAGGAAACAGAGTGAGACTCTGTCTCAAAAAAAAAATTTACCATCCTAATCATTCTCAAGTGTACAGTTCAGTAGTGTTAAATACATTCATATTTTTGTGCAACAAATCTCTAGAGTGTTTTCATCTTGCAATACCAAAACTCTATACCCATTAGACACTAATTCCCCCTTCTCCTCCTCCCTCTCTCCTGCCCTTGGTAACTACCTTTCTACTTTCTGTTTCTATGATTATCTGTTTCCATGATTTTGACACTTTGGAAGTTTTATGAGTGAAGTCATATGGTATTCATCCTTTTGTGACTGGCTTATTTTGCTTAGCATAATGTCCTCAGGATTCACCCATGTTCCCACACTTTCTTTTTAACCACTCTTTGAAAGATACAAAACCGCTGGATGATCCTAGGTTCATTCCCCCCTGCTAGAGGCATGAACTAGGAATGGTTTTAATGTTGCTCAAACTGGGCTTTTCATGGGAGCATTATGTGACTTTTTCTATATTTATGATGAGTGACTGGTAAAGCTTCTTTGAAAAGCTTTTACATGCTAAGTCACCTCATTCATGCTCCAGAATAAAAAAACTTGGGGAACTTGAATTTGTTCATTTACTGAAGGCCCAGAATAGGCCCTTAAAAATGATTCTGCCTTGGTTTTATATACTTCTGTGGTGTACCTTTGAAATCAGGAGGGTATGGTAGATTGTATTTTACAAAAATGGCTTCAACAATATTTCCAGTCCTACACGCTCTTCCAAATTCCACCACTTAACCATCAACACTTGGGGTCCATATCTCCTCCCTTTGAACATGGGCAGAGGTTTGTGCAAAAGCTTCAATGAATAGGGTGTAGTATAAGTGACAGTGCATGACTTCTAATGCTAGGTCATAAAAGGTTATATGACTTCCACCTGGTTCTCTCTCTTGCTCTCTCTCACTCTCTTAGCCATGTGCCTTTAGAGTCCTGAGCCACCATGTAAGAAGTCCAGCTCTCCTAAAGCCAGGCTGCTGGACAGACCACATGCAAAGACTACATAGAGACAGAGTTGCCCAAGGAGCCCAGCTGTACCAGCCTCCAGCTGATTGAGTCTTCCCAGCCTGGCAATAGATGCGTGAATCAGCAAGCCTTCAGATGATTTGAGCCCTAGCCGCTGTCTGACTGAAACCACATGAGAAAGCTGAGCAAGAACTGCCTAGCTGAGCCCAGTCAACCCCCATAACCATGAGAGGTAATAATAATGACCATTGTCATTTTAAGCTACAAGGTTTGGGGTGGTTTCTTAAGCAGCAGTAGAGAATGGGAACAGAGGGCTTGTCATCCATTTATCTTAAAGAAGCTTTTAGTTAGATGCCTTACTTTTCATAAAACTCCATTTGTTAACTAAAATATATGGTTCTACCCTAAAGCAACGACATAGAACAACTACTCTTCAAACTTTGATAGAGAATATAAACTCCAATGACCTGCTCCCAACCCTTATCAAAGGTCTGGTTCAGAGAGGCGATCTCAGTGGAGAATTGTTGGAAGGACTTGCTCTCCACTGGATTTTCTATGTGTGGTTTTTGATGTATCTAAAATTTTTAGAAAGTTTCAGTCTTGAGCCATATATCTTTGGACTCTGATAAAAATTGCTCTCAGTAAATTGGGCCACAGGTCATGCTGCAAGTTTCACACTACAAGACAAAGCTTCAGCAAAGCTCTGTTGGATTTGCTGTAAGAATATCGTTGAGGACACTGTTCACCACATCCCTCCATGTCCCAGATATAGAACCAAATACTAGAAATTTCTTTTAGAGCCAAGTTCCAATAAAGGTTGAGAAACTAGAATGTTTTGTCTTCATAGTCAAGAAAATCACGATTAGCCTTCAATTTTTTTTTTTTTTTTTTTGAGAGAGAGTCTTGCCCTGTCTCTCAGGCTAGACTATAGAGATGTTATCACAACTCACTGCAGCCTCAAATTCCTGAGGCTCAAGCCATATTCCCGTCTCGGTCTCTTGAGTAGCTGGGACTACAGATGCACACCACCACATCTGGCTAATCTTCAAAATTTTTTGTGAAGACAGGGTCTTGCTGCATTGCCCAAGCTGGTCTCAAACTCCTAGGTTAAAGCAATCCTCGCAGCATGGCCTCCCAAAGTTCTGGGACTGCAGGTGTGAGCCACCGTGTACCCAGCCAGCCATAATTTTTTTTTGGCAGAAAACTCAAATCCAGATCTGTGGCTCAACTTAAATGATTATTGCTGGGACCCTATTGCTTGTATATCTCACTTCATTCTACTGACTTGCTTTTGCCTAATGTATACTTCTTGAGTTCCTGGCTTTATTTATTATTTATACTTTTTATTTGATTATATGTATTATGGTAAGCTTTTTCAAATCCCTTGTAGAAGGGAATATAATAATAATTATAAGGAGAGAGGTAAATGAATATATAAATAAATTACCCTTCTGACCCTTACCAAATTATTGGCTTCCCACAGGTCTGATTTAACAATTCATTCATTTACTTTCAAATATAGATTAAGCATCTACTATGGGCCAGGCATTGTATTAGGGAGAATCAGGGCTGAAAAGATTTTTTTAAAACCTGTAGTCCTTACCCTCTGAGAAACAGAGTGCCTGAAGGTGATCCAGAAAATTCAGGGCCCGATAGCAGTGATGGGTGATTTCAAATAGCAACATCTTTGAGGTCTCATAGTCATCGTAAAGCCAGATATCTTGGTCTTTTTCATAAATAAGCTGGGGGTGGGTGAGGAGTGAGGAGTAGATACTACCTGAATACACTGTTTAAGTTCCTGGCCAAGGAACTTCCAGAAGCTACCATCTCAAAAATTCCTTCCAGTTCTAGAGAAACTGTTGACAAAACTTGTCTCTCAGAGTGGGGCAAGACCAGGAATGGCACTTCTGTGCTGACCAATTCATTTGTCCTCTAGGGGGCCAACATTTGTAATCTCTGGTTTCTGACTTGGCTGCTAGTTCTACTTCTATATTGATTCTTTGACTCCTACTCAGGCCATCTGCAGTCTACATTTATACCAGTTGGGTAAACTTTTGTACCTGTCTCTCAGGATACACTGAGATCCTCCAACTCTAGAATCTCTCAGTTTCTCCTCCTGTCAATGGTGACAATAAATCTAATCTGCCTTGTCAACTATAAACCTTGGAGTCCTGCCCACATCATTATTTTTAATTTTTTTTGTTTGTTTCTTGTTTCTAGAGATGGGGTCTCACTGTGCTCAGGCTGGTCTCGAACCCCTGAGCTGCAGTGATCCTCCTGTCTCAGTCTCCCAGAAAGCTAGGATTACAGACGTGAGCCACCACGGCCAGCCACACGTCATTACTTCTGACAGCATTTCTGTGAATGTTTCTAGTGTTCTTTGGGCTCTGTATTCTTGTCTCCAGAAGTTCTCCCTAACACTGGGATATTTTGCCCTTTTTCTAAGAGAGCTTGCCCCTCCCTGCCCCCAACATTCCTGGCAAATATGGTTTACTAATTCTATTACCCTGGGATCTAGATTCCAAAGAAGATGCTTGATTTGATAATGCAAATATTCATAAATACTTTGTAATTAAATAATAAATCCCTTTTGGCTTCTTTAAACACTGGGTTCCAGGTATCTGGAGCCAAAATGCAAATAAACCTGTCCTTCTGTAGGCCCTTGTCAATGAAGTTTTAATAAACTATAGTACTCTGAGCTAAATTTACATAGGTGTAAATTGCGTTTTTGAAATGTTCATATGCTGTCTTCTATTTACCTAATAAGAGACATGTGACCTCAGCTAATTTCCCTGGAAAATCATTTGTCAAAAAGTATAAGTACTTTCTGTGGCAAATAATCCTCATGGCTATCATTTTTCTTTTTCTTTTTTTTCTTTCTTTTTTTTTTTTTTTGAGACAGAGTCTCACTCTGTTGCCCTGGCTAGAGTGCCGTGGCATCAGCCTAGCTCACGGCAACCTGAAACTCCTGGGCTCAAGCAATTCTCTGCCTCAGCCTCCCAAGTAGCTGGGACTACAGGCATGCGCCACCATGCCAGGCTAATTTTTTCTGTATAGATTTTTAGTTGGCCAATTAATTTCTTCCTATTTTTGGTACAGACGGGGTCTTGCTCTTGCTCAGGCTGATCTTGAACTCCTGAGCTCAAATGATCCGCCCATCTCAGCCTCCCAGAGTGCTAGGATTACAGGCGTGAGCCACCATGCCCAGCTCATTTTTCTGAATGAAGCATAAAAAGGGAGACAGTTTCCCCTTTCTATCTGTAGGAAAATCATTTAGGAGTGAATTTAGTAATTATCCTTTGATAGACCCACATTGTCTGCCACTCATCATCCTGTGCTCAGTGCTGCAGAATGAAACCAGGTGATGACATCTCCAAGACTTCAACACAACTCCAAAGGTCAAGGTCTTCCCTCGCCAATGTGGTACAGTCCATCTGCTCTAGCCCTTCATTAATACCAAACACCCTCCCTTGCCCCAACATTTTGCCAAAGAAATATCCCCTTTAAACACTATTCATAGCAACTGTGCTTCTATTTGGAAGGATATGTTTCAAAAAGATATAATTTTGCATCCTCTGGTCTACCTGGTTGGGTGTATTAAGTAAATCTTACAGCAATACTTCCGTGCTGTGCTTCTACAGAGAATAATTAGGTCTATCCCATAGCCAAAGCAAATTTTATGCACAACTCACTGCATTTCTCTACCCAGAACACTGTCTTTTACAGAAAATGCTTTCCCCCCATATCTTTGAGTGCCACTGTTACCCCAGCAACAGACCAGTAACTGTAGAAAACATAAATCATTAGAGAAAGCTTGCAGGAAATCTTCCTATCCGTTAAAAAGCAATATGTGTTCATTGTTACTGAGCAGAAAGGAAACATATTAAAGTTATTTAGTCATTTAATTATTTTTCTTATATAAACATATCATCTGCTGATGCTAAAAAATAACCTGAAATGACCAGCACTGGGGTTCCTCAAGGTCTTGAAAAATATTGACCTCATGGCCTACTCTATCGGCCAGAACACTTCATATTACAAGTGACAGAAAAATCCATCTTAAAATGATTTAAACAACAAAGGCAAATTGTTGGCTCATGGCTCACGTGACTTGAAGGCCCAGAGTGAGGGCTGGCTTTAGAAGCTTGAACCTGCAGCACGAACCATGTCACTAAGGACCAGGTTTCTCTCTATCTGTCCACTGGGTGTTGGCTTCATCCTCAGTCTCTGTGCTAAGACCCTTGGGTTGTTCTAGAATTCTCTCATGATAACAAAATGGCTGCAGCAGTTCCAGCACATTCCATCATACCACACCGTCTGGGCAGATACAAGTAGTTCCTGAAGAAGTGAGAGGCTTTCCTAGAAGGCCCTGCAGACATTTCCTTGTGTCTCATCAGCTGTGACTGAGACACATTACCATCCCTGAACAAATAACTGGTACCTAGGGAATGAGGCTGGAGCTGAGGGTGTTTGTCCTCAAAGAAAATCAAGGTGAGAAATGAATTTTTAGCAGTGGAAATAATGTACATCAAATCTTCCTACCCCATGCACCCTTACCCTGTCTTTCACAACATCCTGCTCTACCTGAGAAACTCTTGCTCATTTACATGGATATAATTTTGCTGTTTTCAACTCAGGGGACCACTTTCCCTGGGCTATCTCATCTACTGTCAAAGCCTTAAATACCATTCGTGTGAGCATGCCTTTTGAAGAAGTACCTTCAGTCCAGACTTTTCTCTTGAATTAAAAAATATGCAGGAGAAAGATCTACTAGATACCTACATTTGTTTTTCTCAAGAACATTTCAAGCTCTTGTTTTTCTGAAAAAGAATCCTTGCCTTTTAGAGATACATGCTAAAATATTTACAGAAGAAATGATACGATATTTGAGATTTGTTTCATAACACTCCAGTGGAGGGAGAGGGAGAGGTGTGGGTCTAGCTGAACAATTAGATGAATAATCGAAGCTGAAGGTGGGTACACATGAAGTTATTATACTCTGCTTTCTACTTTCGTGCATGGCTAACACTTTTCCTAAGGAACTTTTTCTTTCTTTCTTTCTTTTTTTTTAACGCTTATACCTTAAGGACAATAAGGGAACTTTTTTAAAGGCACTGCAAACTCAACATGTTTGTAAAAGTTAAGATATAGGTTCAGCCTCCTAAAGGGAGACCTAAAATAATACTACCTTTACAGGAGAAAAGACATTTCTCTTTTATGTAAGAATCTGGCATAGCATTCCATAGTGTCAGGGGCCCAAGTTCCTTCTATCCTGTTGCTCCATTCTCCCTCTCCTGGGTCTTCATGGCCCCAGATGGCCCAATATCATATCACATTTGGACCAACAAGAAGGAAAAGAAGTAGGCGGTATGCTGCTCCTTCTAAGGGTGCAACCCAGAAGTCGTGAACATCACTTCCACTAAGATCCCATTGCCCAGAACTTAATTATGTGAATAATCTAGCTACAGGCAAGGCTGGGGAATATATTGTCTTTCTGAGTAGTCATGTGCCAAGTTAAAGACTTCTACTATTAATACTAAGAAAGAAGAGAAATTGAGAGGCAACTAATAGTCTCTGGCCTATTCTGCCCTCCTAGCCGCCCAAATATCCATGTGTCCCCTTCTTTCCACACATTCATTTCTTCTATGGGGGCAGACTGCCAAAGTCTCATCCAGTTTCTGCATCCAGATCCAAGGTCATAGTCTCTGGTTAATTTTCAGTCCCCTTCATAATGTCCATATGTGATTCCTCATGGTTTGGTGGCCTATAAACTAAAAGATGAGTTACCTGCCTCCAATCTTTCTTTTATAAATTATAGGGCAGGAATAGAATAGCTACTATTTTTTTAAATCTATCTGGAAAAGAGAAGAATGAGCCACATGCAGCAGCCTCTGGTTCATAGCAATCGTCAAATCCCATAGAGCAGTAACTGCAAAGACTCCCTTCCTTTGATGTTCCTAGATTATCCCACTTGGCAGTTGCTATTCCTGAACCCTGGGGGGGTGGGCAAGTGGGGGAAGCAAGGATCTTTCTCTTCCTCTTTACGTCTCCCGGTTTTATCCTGTGGGCAATCTTTTTCTCCATTCTACTCTATGACCACGTCCAAAGTAGGCTTTGTAGAATATGTCCTACTTAGGGCTGCTTAGTTTTCAAAACTTCGGTGGTACAGGGTTGGAGAGCCTTTATGTAAGTGATTACACAGCCAAAGGTTTCCTCTGTACATTCTTTAAGTCTGAAGACTTTTTTTTTTTTTTTTTTTTTGAGACAGAGTCTGACTCTGTTGCCTGGACTAGAGTGCTGTGGCATCAGCCTCGCTCACAGCAACCTCAAACGCCTGGGCTCAAGCGATCCTTCTGCCTCAGCCTCCCGAGTAGCTGGGACTACAGGCATGTGCCACCATGCCTGGCTAATTTTTCTATATATATTTTTAGTTGGCCAATTACTTTCTATTTATAGTACAGATGGGGTCTTGCTCTTGCTCAGGCTGGTTTCGAACTCCTGACCTTGAGCCATCCGCCCGCCTCGGCCTCCCAGAGTGCTAGGATTACAGGCGTGAGCCACTTCACCTGGCCTAGATGCTATCATAAAAGGAGTCTTTTTTTATTATGTCTTTAACCCAGATGTTAATTTAATTAAATTATGAAGACTGTTGGTGTATATATTTTAATTGTGTGCCCAGCCACCTTACTCAATTTCCTTAGTGTCTAATCATTTTTCACTAGATTCTTTTAGGCTTTTCAGGTAAGCAGTCGTCTTTAAGTACTGATTTTGCCTTTTGAAAAGTTTTCGTAAGCATTATGCTTTGTCTTATTCCTGATTGTTTTAGAAAGCGCTTCTAAGTTTACCAAATAAACATACTGCTGGCTGTTATATGAGATTAATATGTTTTATCTACCTGTATGTGATGGAAATATCCTTTAATATATATTCCTGCACTTTGTTCAACCGTCTCTTACTAGACTCCTGTGAGGCAGGCACATGGTCAGGTCCTGAGAGAGTGAGAGTCTAATAACATAATGTCCACCCTTCCGGGATGAGTATTATAATAAAAGTATCAGTTTGCTATAGAAATAGAAAAGAGAGTTCTACATGAAATAGGAGAAGGAAGGCAAATAGATTCAAGGAGACTTCCTGGAAAAGGGTACGCTTGAGCTGAATTTTGAATAGAGTAAGTTCACTTCCATTTTACTTTGACTGGAAACCTTTGATTTTGTTTGACTATGGAAACTTACGTTTTCTTATAATTTCTGTGTTCGATTTTAGCTTTTAGAATAAAAGTTGAACTATTAAATACATATTACCTAGAGTGTTCTTTATCCAAAATGCTTGGGACCAGAAGTGTTCCAGATTTTGGGGGCTTTTTTTTTTAATTTTGGAATATTTGTATTAAACTTACCAGTGAAGCAGCCCTGATGTGAAATCCAAAATGGTCCAGTGAGCATTTCCTTTGAGCATGTCTTTGGAGTATAATGTCAGCACTCAAAAAAATTCACATTTTGGAACATTTCAGATTTTAGATATTGGATTAGGGATGCTCAACCTGTAATGAATAACTTTTAAAGAATCACAGTGAAAGAGCAGGTGCTTTCTTTCACCAAAGTCTAATATAATAGCCTAGTATTTGTCAACCCGTGGAACAGGATAGCTTAAATTTAAAGTGTATTTATCCTAGAAAAAGTTCAGAATTGAAAGACACTTTTGTCAATGTTTAGTCTATCTCCCCATTCTCCAGCCAGCTTTATAGATATAAAGCAGAGACTTAAACTAATAACTCCACTAAGATCGTATGGCCAGCTATTGGCAGAGATTGGAGACTTTAGAAGTCCTCATGGTTTTGGTCCTAAGTGGTGTTGGAGTTGCCATTCTGTTTGCCTTTTTGAGGAAATGAAAACATGATTCTTAATATGGAATTGTCAGGCATTTTTTACCTATGCAGGTTTTCTGGTGATACTAATTTTTCTCTTTTTTTTTCTTTTTAGTCTGCTATTTTCAATTTTCAGAGTCTGTTGACTGTAATCTTGCTGCTTATATGTACCTGTGCTTATATCCGATCCTTGGCACCCAGCGTCCTGGACAGAAATAAAACTGGGTATGTTACTGACGATGTCTATCATCCAAATTAGTTTTTATTGACATCGAATGTAAATTACCATAAAAGCTATTAGGTAATTTAATTCCTATGTGTAATTTGGTTTTGTAATAATTTTTAAGGTTTTTTTCACCCTCTATTTTTAAATATTCAAAAACTTCGCAGTATCTTACTAAATCAAAAAATAAATTTCAGAAGTGATCTGAAGTGTGTTAGACTGTAAGCATGTGAGAGATTTTATTTAACCTACTGAATGTGAAAACAGATGTTATTTGTTTATCAGTTTTTATGACAGTGTCCCATTTCCTTTGTAGACAATTGTCTTCTCTTCATTCCACCTTTTTTGCTAAACTCCCATTGCACTTATTCAATACTTCATTTGTTGACATTATATCATCTTATTTGTTGCTTAGTCATGTGAAATCTTTCTACTCAAGCAGATGTTTTCATTTCCTTCTTCCCTTCTCCTGCTATTTCCATCTCTTAAATTACCATTAAAGCATTTGGTAGAAATCAGTAAATATTCCCATTGATCACTTGCTTGGATTTCTAATAATGTCTATCTAAATGATACTTAAATGTTTATTTCATTAAAGAATTATCACATAGTAGAATATAATATTTGTGCTTTTCTGATTCTATTATGAAAATTCTCTTTCAAAAGAAAGGTTGCATGTGGAAATGTCTGCTCCTTATTCCTTTGGGAGCAGGAATACATTTATAACATGCTACATTAAAAAAGGAGTTCTCAGGGCTGCCAACCTTACAGTAGAGGTTGAGTGGTAGTATATTTTTCCTACATAAAAATTTTTAAAAAAATGTCTATTTTTACATTTTAAAATCTATATATTAATACAGTCAACTGTATTTAAAGCTTTTCTTTAAATCTTTGTTTCTACTTATATAAATGTGAAGTGCCATTTTATTAGGTCATTAAATATGAAATGTCCAATTTCAAATGAAAGGGTAGTTTATTATATCTCAAACAAGAAGCAGTACAGTTAACCAAGTATACACCTAAACTGTCAACACAGTTATGCCATCTTAATGGTAGCTTATTTATGCGAGCAGTGAAGAAGACTAGAGAGTGAGTGCCAATAAAATCTCGAAAGATGTTTCCCACAGCTTGTTAAGAATTGAATATTTTTCCTTGAAAGAAGTGATCCAAAGCCTGCAAGAAGTGGTAGTCTATTGGTGCAAGGTCTAGGGAATATGGTGGATGACAGAGTTTCCAAATCCAGCTTCTGTAGTTTGAACAACATTGTGCGATGTGTGGTCAAGTGTTGTCTTACAAGATGATTGGCCTATCTCTACTGACCAATCTCAGTTACTTAATCACAAGCATCCTCTTTATTTCATCCAATTGGTTGCAGTAGACATTTGCTATAATCGATTGACCAGGTTTCATGAAGCTATGGTGGGTAATACAAGTGCTGGGTGACCAAACAGACACCATTAGCTGTTTTTTTACAAATACTCGATTTTGGACTATGTTTAAGCACTTAGTCTTTATCTAGCCATTGTGCTGCTTCGTTTGTCAAAAAAAAAAAAAAAAAAAATCAATTTTCATCACACGTAACAATACAGTGTAGAAATGGTTAGACTTTATGTTGCGACAGTAAAGAAAGGCAAGCTTCCAGAGGATTTCTCCAGCTTCTTTATGGTCCAATATTGTTGGAATAGTAACGTCAAACCTCGCTGCTAATTCATGCGTAGGTTGAGATGGATTTGCTTCCACTATAGCTTTCAGCTCATCATTATCCATCTTGGTCTCAGGTCACTCATGTGGCTTATTTTCAATATTAAAATCACCGGAATGGAACTTTTCAACCCATCAACTTCCTGTGCATTCATTGACCACATCCTTCCCAAACACTTTGTTAATATTTTGAGCTGTCTACACTGCACTGGTTCCACAACAGAGCTCATATTTGAAAATAACACAAATTTCTGACTTAATC
>CAUYRT010093426.1:0-16600 GCA_963574885.1 Lepilemur ruficaudatus
TTTACATAATAACAGGTAGTTCATTTTAGGTTAAAAGTCTCCCAAAAAGCTTCTAGAGATCCCTTAATTAACTCTATCTATGTGAGCAAACTGTTACAAAATCTTTCTAAGACAAACTGCTAAGTTCTAAGGTAAAGCTATCACTTAGCAGAAAGGCTAAACAGAAATATAGTGGCTCTATATTTCTTTATCTAGTTTTTATTGATTGAGACAGGTAGTCAGGAGTGAAGCAGGAACTGTCCCTTAGGCTAATTGCTTTTAGCCACAGGTGTCTGTTTGTCGGGCAGGCACTCTTTGATCAGTTCTTATCCTGTGGCTTCATGCATGCCAAGCTTTGTCGTACAAAGCAGGTGAAAGCTGACAGGTTTAAGACACAGCGTGACCTTGGAAAGCAGCTGCCGCTGATCTGTGAGATGCCCTCCTGAGGCGAGGCAGCTTTTGATATGTGAACTAACACATTCACATATTCCTTCAGGGAAAAGCGCTGCAAAACTCCTGAAATCATTTCTGTCTCTATACTATACGGGACATTCCTATAGTGCAACAGTTATCCAATTCAACCTTTCATATTTTTTGAGAAATGAGAATACAGTCATGTGTTACTTATGTGGGGATACGTGCTGAGAAGTGCATCGTTAGGCAATTCTATGTGTGAACATCATGGCATACTTACACAAACCTAGATGGTATAACCTACTACAAAAGTAGGTTATATGGTATAGTTTATTGCTCCTAGGTTATTAACTTGTACACCATGTCACTGTATTGAATACAGTAGGTGATTGTAACACCATGACAAGTATTTGTGTATCTAAACATAGAAAAGGTAACGTGTCACACTGCAGCATTACAATGGCTATGACTCACTAAAGGATAGGAATTTTTCAGCTACATTATGATTTTATGGGACCACTGTCATATATGTGGTCTGTTGTTGACCAAAACATTGTTATGCAGTGCATGACTGTACATCTTCCTAGCTTACCATGTGCAAAATCCCTAACTCTTGGTTTCTTCCTCAAGCCAGGTTCTCCCTCAGCATTTTCAGTATCAGCCACTTTCGGCAACCTAGTTGCTCAAGCCAAAAATCTTGATGTTATCTGATTCCTCTTTCTCTTATATGCTTCATAAAGAAATCCTATTGGCTCTACCTTAGAAACTTAACCAGAATCCTCCTACTTCTCATCACTTCCACTGCTACCATTCTGGCCAAGCCACCATCATCTTTCACTTATTACTATAATAGCCTCTTCACTCTTTTACTATCACTTTCCCCCTTCACTGTTTTTTCTTCATAGCACTTCTCTCTCCTAATATAGTATGTATACTTAATTGGTAAGTGTCGCCCCTTACTAGAATATAAGCTACATGGCCACAAGGGCTTTGTTTTGTTCACTCCTGTATCCTGGGCTCCAAAAACAGTGTCTGAAACATACTAGGTATTGAAAAAAAAAAAGGTATCTTTTGACTAAATTAATGAGGTCAGAAATTTCATTAGTGAGGACTACAGGAGGACCCTGACAACTTTCCTCTTTTATAAGGAAGAGTCAGGAATTTGAGTGGGAAGTCATAAACTGGCCTATGCAAAGAATTGTTATGAGAGACCTAAAAATGTTACACTTTCTCCCTCCTATTTTGAAATGGCCCCAGAAAAGTAAAGGCTGTAACTGCTCGCAGTAGTTGAATTCAGGGGCAAAACCCCTACATGTTTAAAAAAAGCTGCTTAAGTTTCACCTAAATCCTTCAAGCTAGAGGTTTTTTTGCCTAATAATGATACATGCCAAATCATGACTCATACTGGTCACATAATAGTCTCCTGTTCAGTTGCTCTTTTCATTTTCCTAGATGCTAACAGGATAAAGAATCTGGAACATCTACTTAAAACTCCCCTCCTGCAGAAATTCTCCTGCTCATAATTTTACCAATTTTATGTTGATAAAATTAGTCCCAGAATTCTTTAAAGAGTTGAGATTTTTAGTCTACTTAATGAAGGCTATCCAAAAAAACATGTTCTTTGCTGCTCAGTGAAAATTCTACTTATCCCTCAGCTGGGGATAATAAACTAAGATGTGAAAAGGTGGGAGACTGTGGTATGGAATAAGTTTCTTTATGACATGGAGACAGGATAAATGAGATGAGTTCACTGTGCTGTAGATTCCCTAAATGTTTTTGTGTTCTGTTATCCTGTGAATGGAAACTGAAAAGGTTAGGGCTTTGAATAATTCTAGTTAGTGTTGTCACATTCTATTTCTCACAGTTCACAATGTTTCATTTTTCCTTGGGAAATAAAGTTTAATACAATTTTCAGCTTGAAAAACCTTTTAATACTGCTTGACTACAATAATGAAGGTACATCTCATTAGGTGTTATGAAATATATAAATTTAACCACTTCTGGAACTCAGTCCTATCTATTTTTTCTCCACTTTTTATTCAGCCCTTTTCCAGCTGTATCCTGAAACAGACTTTCAATATACCTCAGACCTGGATTATGACCAGGGCTTCCCCAACTGCCATCAGTCAGTCCATACAATCTAGATTAATTTTCTTTCAAAACTGCTTTCACATAATTCCCCTGCTCAAAAGCCTACAATGCTTTCCTATTTCTTCTCACATTAGATATCATACATATAAACTCTTCCACCTAACTTTTAGCTATAATGTGGCTCCATCCTTCCCATCCAAGTTGATTTTGTACTCTTTCCCAACCAACAGGTCCCCTTTACCTTAGGATAACTGTGGAATTTCCTTGCCCTGAGGGAAAAGTTGAAGAAACAAGGAAAAGAAAAAGAGGCACTAAAATCCCTAACATCAAGTTTATTAACAACTGAAGTTAAGGAATATTTTTAATGCATGCTGAGAAAACAGTAATACTCCAAACTTACAGGTTACTTACTACCTGATAAGGAATACAAGACGATGCTGAAAAAGGTTTTGGCATACACAACTATTGGAACCGGATCATCAGAACACTTAAACATTATTAGAATCTTGTTATCAGAACACTGACATGTCACCTACTTTTATGTTACAACAACTGCATGAACAATTCATCTTCTAACTCCTCAATGGCTATTTAAGCAAATAGTATTCAAGGTTAAACATTAAGACTGGGGAGTAGAGAAGAAATACACAAACGGTAAGCATCACAACATTTCAGAGCCTACATACATGAATACAACATTAAGAAACAGTGTTTTTCTTGTGTGAAACAATATTCAGCACCGTCTAACGCATGAGAAGACACTGCTTTGGTCCATCCGCTCTTTCCAGCTTTTCAAAATGTTTCCTGGCATTGCGAATGTTGATCAGAGTAGCTGCAGAAGCTGAGGGAGTGGGTTGGGAGACACCAACAAAATAAATATGGGCAGCCAAAAGAATGCCTCACTAATAAAAACAAATAAACAGAAGAGAGCCAAATCCTTCAAAGTATGTCACAGAGAACATACAGAAATAGGAGGTCCCAAGTTACCAAGATTTAATTTTTCTGAATAAGCAGAAGATTTGTTCATATTCTAAACACAAAATTTCCAAAATAAATTTCCAAAATCTTTTGGTTTGGAGCTAATAGCATAAAACCCATGATCTTATGTTGTATTTTAATAATAACCCAAAGTAGGAAAAGACAGTGAGAAATAATTTAAACTTCTGAGACCAGCCTAAAAATACTGCAAAAGCCTTTCAATGGTTGGGTAGCCATGGCTATTATCGTATAGAAGCACCAAACACTTTCTTTCATGCCCATAACAGAAATATGGAAATCTAGTACATAGGCATATGCAATGACATATAAAATGGTTCAGCATTTAATAGTTTAGAGTTCATATTGACTAGTCTTTTTGCTTTTATTTCAGGATAGTATGGGGGTACAAACATTTTGGTTACATGTTATGACTTTGTCTCACTCAAGCCAGGATTAGAGGCGTGCCCTTCCCCCATACAAGGCTCACCATGTCCATTAGTTGTGAGTTAAAAATATATATTATATGGAGCATAAATCATGGATTTGGGTTCTCTTTTCTTTAAAATTCTTGGATTTAGTAACTTGCTTTCTAAAGTTGCCATGAGGAAAAACATAATATCCTAGAGACCAAATTATTTTTAAGCTTTAAAATATAGGTCTATTAAATAAAAAACTATTTACTTCTAGTACTAAGATAATTTTTACTGTGGTAAAATGTACGTAACATAAAATTTAACATTTCTAAGCATATAGTTCAGTGGGATTAAGTACCTTCGCATTGTTGTGCAACCATCCCCACCACAAAATAGTTTTTAACTACCTAATAAAGTATACCCCTAGGGCAATTGCTTAAAGAATATGTGGCTTTGAACCTACATCAGCTAAGTTTAAACTTACGAATGGATGGATCAGACATCACGACCATCACATAAGTGTTGGATGTAAAGATGTCAATGAAAGCGGCAAAGTTAGAGTTCCTGACTTCCATACTCTGGAAAGAGGCAGCCAGTTTGCTAGAGAAGAAAGGATAAAAATGGTTCAAGCATATAAACTAATAACAATATAAGAGGCTCTTATCTTTTATGTTAAACATTTTTACAGCATTAAACCTCAATTCAGCACTTCATTAAGATGGTTAATCACTAATCCCATTTTTTTTCCCAAGGAAACTCTAATACTAAATTTAACATGTTTTGGAAAGTGACTAGGATGGAAAGTGGGTTAGAACTTGATATCAACTATGAAATGAAAATGACTTTAGATGTAGATTCATGTTAAAAATCATGTTACAAAAGACTTCTCCAACATTTAAGTGTATTAAGTTGAAATTTTCCTATTATTGAGATTAATACCTATGTCTTTTTGATGTTACATTTAAATTCAAGAAATGAACCCGTTTCTTTGGGGAAAAAAAACCCAAGGTAACTACATTTGCTTGTCATTGGCTATTTCTTCCTAAAAATGTTAGCATAAACATTCTAGAAAGCTTCAAAGTATGCTAAGGCATAAAGGGAGTAAACTTACACCTATTGTTCAGACATTAAACTATCAGGATAAAAATTTTGATTATTAAATCTTTTCTAAATTATGATGTTCAGCCATTCCTTCTTCCTATATTAAATGTTAGATTCAAATTTTATTTAATCAAAGCTGATATAAAATGGTTAAACATTTCTAGACTCTCCATTCTGTACCATTTCTGAATCAGTACCCCACTATTTTAGTTACTGTAATTTTATAGTAAATTTTGGTATTTAGTAAGACAAATTCTCCTTTCTTATTTTTCAAAACTCTCTTGGATATTCTGTTTACTTCTTCCCAAATAGTATCAAACATCTTGAAAGGGAAGTATGTTTGGATGTTTCTCATATGATTCTTCTGTACCAGTTGAGTTTGCAGGAAAGGACAAGGAACTGTACTTTAGTCAATTGTAGGCTCCCTTAGATTTTACCTTTCTTTTTGATTGAAGAAAGTATTCTGAATAAACTACAGTCAACTAGTTATTTAAACTTCTCAAAAATGACAATAATTTTTTTCCAGAGATAAATAGATCATACCTACAAGATCTCTTACCTGCAGCTCAGCTTAAACTGCTTAATAATGTTGCTGATTTTCTCAAACCTATGGGCATCACGCTGCTCTTTACACTGATAGTGAGAAATCACCTATGAAAAAGAATATTGTACTTTGAATCCATACAAAATAGTCCCATTGTCCTCTGCTACACCACAGAACTGACATTTGTCAGTTTCTTGGTCACCCTGGTTTTCAGGGTAAACTTGGCACCTGGCTTACTGTCTCTTCTCCTCCGTCCCATATTCTGCCAACATTCTATGTGAGTTCAACATCCATTCAGATGACCTATCTAGTACCATTTAGTTATAATTTTATTAAATCATTTAAATATTACCTATTTTGGTTCACTGCTATTCTTTTCCACTTACTTTAATCATTAAATGTTCATTTTATTTCAATATTTCATATGATGGTTCTTTGATTAAAAAATTACAAATCAAAAAGTAAAATAAATAAAAATTCCTAGCTGTTCTTGAGGCATACTTAATGTATTTAATTTTAATAAAGGCTATAACCAAGTAGCTTCTGGAATTATATTTAAGAAGCTTAACTAGAGGATTACAATCCCTGAGGACTAACTTTTTATAAATAAACATATTCAGGATGGACACCCACACCAGTTGAAAATATTTTCCCCAACACTTTCATATTTTAAAAAAAAAACCATGCAAATATCACATACAGGCTGAATACACAGATGCAAAGTTTCTAGTAGTAAGCAAAACTGAGTCATTTGCTGGAAGAAAATTCATAGGGAAATTCCCTAAGACAATGCACAACTTTCAAAACATAATTCCTATACCAGTGGCAGATCAAGTCTCCTTGTTTGACTTCACCCCTCTCAGTGAAAAAGGTCAACCACATCTAAATTTGGTTTTCAAGAGAAACAAAAGCTACCTGTTACTATTAGTAAGGAATAGAGAACTTATATTAGGTTAACCTCTACCACTGTGTGTGATGGACATGGCAGACAAATACTGCCGTTGCAGGATTCTGTTGTGCCATGTACATCAAGACAAATGGAACAGCTTATTTGCTTATTGCTACTCACACTAGTAGGAAAAATAAGGCTCATGGTAGCACAATTCCAAGCAAGTGACCCCTTGCCAGCGGGCTGAAGCAGAAAGACACTCTAGCTAGGACTTCTTGCCTCAACTGTACCAACTAGCAGGAAAATGGCTCCCAAATACTGCTGTAGTTACAAATAAAATTTCCACAAAGGAAGGCGGATAATTGTACTTTGGATTCTCTGTCCTCTGTTGCTATAACAGCAAAAGGAATCAATGTTTAATAGTTTGCCAACTATATGCCAAGGTTTGTGCTAGATGCTTAACATTACCTTGTCCCATTTCAATCTGCACAATAGGCCCATGATATAGATATTAGTATCCCCATTTTATAGAAGAGGAAAAAATCTCAGAGAGATTAAGAAATGTTTCTAAAATCTTATTATTTTTTAAATTTCAAAATATTAAAGGGGTGCAAGTGTTTTTGTTTCATGGATACCTGTATAAGCCTTAAGTAGGGGCTATCACCAGAATAGTATATACACACACACACATAAGAAAAGAAATGTTTCTAAAATCACCAAGCACTGGCAGAGCTCAGAAACAAATTATTTACTGGGAACTGCTCTTAGAGCTACATTTACTAATCCAATTAGCAATTACTTACATAGTGCATTATGACATCTCAAGTTAGTTTCTATCATTGCTATTTTAAAAAATTATTTATAAATATAATACTGGTTTTTGTACCCCCCTCTCACGGCTGTACAAACCGTAGGCTCTAATATAGTTATTAAGTTCAATTTGTAAGAAAAATAAAAATAGCAACATGCTTCTTTCCCCCTTTACTTCTCCCTCTGAACTCTTAGCTATGTCACTGAGTTGACCATTACATCTCCTTCACGTTAAACTGAATTTTAAACTGAAGTTAAACTGAGTTTTCAACTCAGTTTTTTTTTTTTGGAGAAAAATGGGTGGGGTGTTGAGTTTTCTCAAAAGGAAAATATCTAACATTTCATAATAAAAGTCAATAGGAAATAGAAATCCTTTAATACAAATGAATAGTTATTAGTAGAAATAACCTGCAAAAAATTAAGTTTTACTAATTACTAAAGAGCTATACACCAAAGGAATTTCTTTCAGGTCACTTCACTTCTTTTCAGGTCACTTGCTGGCAATATTACTTTGTAAATAAGTAAATAAGGCTGTGCCTGCTGAAGTTGACAAGAGAGAAAAAGGTTCTTCCTGAAAGTGGCAACATGCTATTCTCTGTTGGTGAATAGAAGAAAGTACAATGCGAAGTACATATGCAAAACAGAAAGGTCTTACTAGAAATGTAGCTCTCTCAAACAGAAGTACTTCATCAGCTTCAATAATTTCAGCAAAATTCCTTAGGTTCATTTCTAGCTGCTGAACATTGGGAATCAGCTGATAAACAATGCTTGACCAAGCCTAACAGAACAAAAACACAGTGTATTATTACTAACAGGTAATAGTAGACCTTTCCTAGACCTTTCAAATGAGTAAGTAAACTATAACATATGGACAGCAAAATATGATAATTGAGTCCCAAACAAATACTGACATTAAATATAACACAAATGAAATGAGAAAATGAAGCTAATATTTTATTTTTATCCTTGAGTTGAATATTTTTTAGTTAAAACACTTTTGTAAAATGCTGGAGAAACTTCTTTCCATTGATAATTAAAAGTAAACAAGTATTTAGTGCCATCATGTTGCCTTAGAAAAAACGTTGAAAACTATGATCTACTGTGCTAAAAAGCTTCTAATGCAGGCATTCAACAAATATTTAAGTCCAACAGTGTAGATTTCTCTAAAGATCAGAACGTAATAGTGCTATATTTAATATACACCCAAGAATCAATTTTGTGAAAATATCAGAGCCATATGGACAAATGGCCCCTACCCTCAATGTGATATACTATTACAAGAGAAACTCATGGCATTATCATTCCCAAAGATTTGTTGTCAGCTATATACATTACTGACCCAATTGAATTAAAAATAGTCCATTGTATTTGCCTAAAACTGACTTCATCCAGAGGAGTATGACTAATGTAAGCAGTTGAAATTAAACACACCCTCCCTCTATTCTCTTAAGGCTCTTTTATTTGTATTTCCATTATCATACTTCTTTCACTCTCACTCCAATTTGTCTGGTTAGGTGTACTTTGTTCTTCTCTCCCCTACTAGAGGGCAGGAACCTGGTCTTAAGTCATTTGTGTATCCAACAGCATCAAGTAGATATATAATGAGTGCTTGTTGAATAAAACTTAATATAAAAATTTAAGTCAGCTCTATGCAACATTGATGTAAGAGGGAGTAGTGCAATGTCTCTGTTCCAATTAGTTTTATTACTTAGGCATGAGGGTTCAGGTTCCAAGTTCCCAGGTCGGTGTTAATGTCACTGCTGAATTTACCTTGGAGAAGGCACCAAAGCTAACCACAGCAGAGACATTGTCACTCACAGCAGTGTTGTGATTAGCCAATTGTCTTTGGTCGTGTTATGTATTGCCATCCTTCACACCGCAGTTGGTTCTTAGTGCGTCATGTCCATCCTTATTCACGGTTACCTGTTCTATGGGAATAAGGCTTTGAGAGAAATTCGGCCCATATTAATCTAGAACAGTATTTCCTAGATAGGTATCTCAAAATGATCTGTTATTAGAGTGAGGCTGGGTCAACATAATATTGGGGAAAAATGAATTAGTTAAAAAAAAAAAGCAATGGCTATTTTTAAAGTCCAATGGTTTTTCTCCTTGGCAAGTCAGGTTTCTGTGCTTCTGGTTGTAGATACTTGTCAGATGCCGTCGATTCTGAGGCTCTAGCTACCAGTGACAAAAAAGGATGCTTTCCCACCCAGAGTCAGACTTGTCAATGGATACCAGAAACAGTCTGAAGGAAAGGTCTGACCACAGGAAGACCCAAAAGGAGCCAGTCCTTCAAATCACTAGATCAGTAGAAGAAAGGGAGGAAGCAGGATGGGAGCCTATGTGCCAACAAGGTAATTGTAGTTTCATCCATAACACAATTATTGTTGTAACCTCTATAATTAGTGCAAGCAGTGTGGTATCCATTCCAGCAATGGGAATGATCCTTTTGGTTGAAAGAATGCTGGTCTTCAATTTGGCATGAAAGTTGAAGCTAATATCCTCTAAACAAAACGTGTCATTCTAAAATTCCCTTCTCCAATCTGTCCCCTAAATATTTTTCCTCTATTGTCATCCAAACTTAGGCAGACTAGTTTATATCACGTAGAGGTACCTGAATACTATACACAACTCCAATCAGCATTGAGACCACAACAGGTCAAAATGGATGATGGCAAGTGAAAACTCTGCTATCACAAAAGATCAGTATCAAATTAACCATGACCAAACTGGCTAATTCAGTGTGATTTGGTAGCTATGTCAACCCAATCTAAGATCAAAACCCAAATCTCTTAATGTTAAGTTTGATATTCTTCAAACAATTTATAGTTGATTATTCCTTTTTTTTTTTAGTACAACAAATCTAGATGGCTATGAAATAGTTTAAAATCTTTTGGTTTGTTAATACCATTCTAGCTTTTTTTCATGCTCTCAAAATGAGAAAACTCAGGGAACCATACACACCTTATAGAGAGTTTCATCCCAGATAGATGTTCGGAAACAAGAACATTCCAATGGGCGAGACAAACGCCTCAGATCTTCTTCTCGCTCTTTAAAAATCTGAATTAAAAAGTCCAACATACTGATCAGCATATAAGAGCTCTCCTCTTTCATTGCAAAAATCTAAGATGTAACTATTTTAGCATATATTAATCAGGAGCTTTTGCTCCTTTATTTTGAGTATGTACAGTATTTCACAAACCAGGATGGCAAAAATTATTTCAGGTCGGATCTAACAGTACCATAGCTAGAATTCTTTAGGCCTACACTGCTTATGCTGAATGCTCACTGAGAGCACTATGTTGATAAATAAAATTTATTATATAGAAGAGTCTTAATAAAATATATCTAACACTCCACCAAATCTGAGTCACGTTAAGATAGCTATACCCATATCAAGAATTTATAAATAAAAATACTTTAACCTTTGTATATATCTTTCTCACATATATATGCATATATACATTCATATGTTAATTACACATGTACTGTATTTATTTATACAAATATAACTCCCCACACAAAAATATCTATCCATCTTAGATGTTTCTATGATATACATATAGATGATATATATGATATGTAATTCACATACCCATGGAAAAATATCTATATAAATATATATGCACAGGTATTTTTCCATAAGTGTGTTGATTAGTGGTGAGTTATGTGCATATACACTGTGACTGTTAATTTTATGCATCAATTTAGCTAGGCCATGATACCCAGACATTTGGTCAAACATCAATCTGAATGTTGCTATCAAGGTATTTTTAGATGAGATTAACATTTCAATCAGTAGAGTCTAAGTAATGTAGTTTACTGCCCCCAAGGTGGGTGGGTCTCATCCAATCAGTTGAAGGCCTTAAGAGAAAAAAGACTGACAGACTGACATCCCTTGAAGAAGAAGGAATTCTGCCTCCAGGCTGCCATCTGACTTGAACTGCAACATTAACTCTTCCATAGGTCTCCATTCCGTTGGCCCACCAAGCAGATTTCAGACTTGCCAGCTTCCACAATCAGTTGAGTCAATTCCTTAAAATCAACCAATCACTCTCCCTCTCTTCCTATCTGTGTGTGTGTGTGTGTGTGTGTGTGTGTGTGTACTTTTTTCACATATTCTACTGGTTCTGTTACTCTGAAGAATCCTCCTAATACATTTTGGTACTGAGAGTGATTCTAGAGGAGAATCTTAAGGATGAGTTTTCTGAATTGGTTCTGGGGTTTCTGGAATTGGTTCTCTAAGGTGATCAGATTTAAATGTGCTCCATTTCCAGTTCTAAAGAGTTCTGATGGTCCATGGTACAATGTGGTGATAGAGATATACAAAATATTGTCATTGGATATTCCTAATCAAATATTTATAAGAGGCAAGGTTCTGGATGACCATGTATATAATTTTGAACATTTCTGTCAAAACAACAAGTATAAATGAGATTGGCTGGCCAATCCTAATTGCGCTGCACAATGTGGGAAAAGAAAAGGATGAGCTCAGAGATCTGAATTCCCAGTTCAAGCACTGTATAAATGACCTGAAAGTTTCCATGACTGTCCTGAAAGAAACCCTTATCTCCTATAGCTACAATGCTGAGACTAATGAAAACCAAATTCAGAATGTCGTACTATAAGTGGGTAAATTACAGTGCAAACCAAATTTCCAACCTCACAGGGTATCTGCTACTAAAATGAGGACATTGACTGGGAAGACATGAGAGTCTGTAAATTGGAATGGGGGTCATATGGGAAGATCCTGATGAAGCTGGGGACATTGAACCCCTAAATTCTAATGAGTCTTTTTTGCCAGTAGAAGTAGTCATTCCATCCCTATCTAAGAAGATTAACCTTCCATGGCCTGAGGAAACTAGAATATAATCCCCTGAAGCAGTTACCTTGTAATACACTCCTGATTCACCGCCACTACCTGTCTTGCATCTAGATGTGAAACTAGGTCTACTAATGATCTCTGTATTACCTCACCAAATAAAGAACTACAAGAAGCTGAAATGTTTGCTGTGGGCAAAGGGAATCTGGAATTAAGAAGGCAGCTTTAAATACCAGCTGTGATCATGTGATGAGTTATACAAACAAGGACTATAATTTTCATGAGTGTTTCATTATTTTGTTATGATTGGGTATGTGTGTGTATATACATATATATAATAAATGTTTTTGTTTCCTTCTCTTATCCCCTTATCATGAACATAAGATATATAGACTTTATACCATAACATTTAAATATTACTAACTTTACATTGTAACATTTAAGTTATGGGATAGCAAGGAGAGGAGTAAACATTATAAGGACTTTATATCCTCTTCTGGGGAAAGGGTTAGTGTATTTTTAGTTTTACGTAGGATAGTTCTATCATGTTAGGGGGAAGCATGACCACATTATTGCCTTTATTTGGACATTAAATACGGTTTCAAGAGATGTGTGTGAGTTGCCAAGTTGACAAGGGGTGGACTAAAATGGTTAGTTTTATGTGTTAACTTGGCTAGGCCATGGTACTGAGACATTTGGTAAAAGAGCAGTCCAGATGTTTCTGTGAAGGTATGTTTCACACGAAATTAACATTTAAATTAGGAGACGTTGGGTAAGGTAGATCACCCTTCATAATGAGTGGGCATTATTTAATCACCTGAAGTCCTTAAGAGAAAAAGATTGATCCAAAAGAAGAGGGAATTCTGCCTCCAGACTGCCTTCTGCCTTGAGCTGTAACATCTGCTCTTTACTGGGTCTCCAGCCTGTCTGCCTGCCCTCAAGATTTCAGACTTCCTAACTTACACAATCAGTCAGGACTATTCCTTAAAATAAATACCTTTCTGTCTCTGTCAGTCTCTGTCTCTATAGAGACAGACATATGCCTGATTTGTTCTGTTTCCCTGGGGAACACTGACTAACATGCACACATAGAGGGAAATAACTGTCTTTGATGAAATTGATATTTAGGGAAGTACACTAATGATTTTTACTTTGAAACTTCCAAGTCTAAATTTTTAATAAAATAAAGAGTATACTTTTCTTAATTAAGCTTAAAATACCTTGAAGAACATTAATATATCTTTGGAGATATTTGAGTAAGCATTTAGAAAACAATAGAATGATCACTAAAAATCATAAGTGATTAAAACATCCATAAGGAGCTCATTTACTGGAATGCTCAAAGTCTTTCTATTGCAATTTTGGCTAGGGAATAGTGATTTTCAAAGAAGACAAAAGAGAACAAAATAACAGGAGGGCCATGTGCCCAGCTCAGGGTGTGATCCTGGGCAGGGAACCTCCTGGCCTGCATCACAGCCAAGGGAGATCCACTGGCTTGAGGTCCTGCCTGCTGGCAGAGGCCCGGGAGAAACTGTGGAATAGGGGAGGGTGTAAAGGAGTGAGGCCTGCTCCAAACTGCAGGTCTTAGACAGCAGCACCCCCACACGCAGACTTTTTGGTTGAGTGGGGCCTTTTCAGCCCCTCCTTGGCAGCTTTCCCCAGAAGCCGAGAACAGACCTTTTACCCCAGCAAACAGCATTTGTGGTGCTTGAGGGCAGGCTCACCCAACCGAGCTGTGCCCAGACTCACCCTCCGACCTGCCCCTACTGAGGTGGAGAATAAGGACACACCTGGAAGCGCCAGGGCCCCACACACCACCTGAGGCATTAGAGTGCCTCTCTAGAGGAACAAGAGCTGGTTACAGGACCCAAAAACAACCCTGCAGCATGCTCCTCCCAGCAAGCACCACCTACTGACAGGGAGGTCATTCTGCACACCCTTTCAGCACATCTACTGACTCATCATAGAGGGTGTGGTCGAATCTCACCCACAAACAAGACCTACTGGCTCAGACGAAAGAGGGTGTGTCATTATCCAAAGGAAAAATCTAGAGGTAAAAACCAATAGCTGATCCAGATGGGAAAAAAATCAGTGAAAGAACTCTGGAAGTATGAAGAATCAAACAGAAAGAATACCCAGAGAGGGGAACATGAGCTCCCTAGCAATGGACATCCACCAAATTCAGAACACTAAAATGACAGAAGAAGAATTTCAAACATAGATTGTAAGAAAACTCAATGACATGCAAGAAAAAATGGATAACCAACACAAAGAAACCACAAAAATAATCCAGGACTTGGAAGGAAAATTCATGAAAGAAATTGAAATATTAAAGAAAAGTCAAACCAAACTCTGGAAATGAAGAATTTATTCAAGGAATTACAAAACACAGTGGAAAGCCTCAAGAACAGGGTAGACCAAACAGAAGAAAGAATCTCAGGGGTTGAAGGTAACATTTCAATTAAATGAGCCAGTAAAAGAGATGGAGCAGAGAAATAAGAGAAAAGAGCAAAGTCTACAAGAAATGTGACATTACACCACAAAAGCTGTGATGGCCAACCTCTCTGCCAATTAGGCCCACTGGAAAAACATCTCTGCTTAGACACACCGAGGAGAATTTTCCTGGAAGAGAAATACACACAATCAAGCATTGTAACCACAAAATATTAAAAGCTTAGGACTGTATCAGTGAATAGCAGACTATATGCAGCTGAAAGATAAATCAGGAAGATGAAAGGTTACATTGAGAAATTTTCCCAGAACACAGCACAGAGATAAAGGATGAAAAGAATGAAAAAAATTGTAAAGACGCACAAAGGACAGATTCAGTAGTTACAAGATGTCTCTAAAAGGATTTCCAGAAGGAGATAATTGAAGCAATATTTGAAAAAAACAGTCAACAAATTCTCAGAACTGAACTAACACACAAATCCTTAGATTAAGAGAGACCTCTGAATGCTAAACAGGATTTCTAAAAAATCCCACATCTAGACATTGTGGTAAATTTTCAAAACAAGAAGGATGAAGAGTGACCTAAAAGTTACCAGAACAAATAAGACCTGAAAAAAATGAGAATGAGATTGAGGTGAGATTTCCCATCAGCAAATTTCAAAAATATTGCTGAAGTCAAGTGAGGGAACTGCTGAAGTCAAGTGAGGGAAACTTGCGGGTTCGTTATACTATTCCCTCTACTTTTCTGTAAAATTTAAAATTTTCATAATACAAAGCTTTCTTTTTTGCTTTTGTTTTTATGTATGCAAAGAAGATAATAGAGTTTTAATAGCTGTAAAGTGCTGAGGGAAAATATCTTGGAATTTCAAATTCTATATGCATTAATATTGCCTTTTTAGAATGAAGGCAAAATATATTTTCAGATTAGAAAAAAAATGTGGCGTTATGTAAAGAGGCCTAACGTGAGAATCACAGGCATCCCTGAGGGTGAGGAAGAAAATACACAAGGGTTGGATAAGCTATTTGAGGATATAATAGAGGAAAATTTCCAGGCCTTGCTAAAAATCTAAATATCCAGGTACAAGAAGCTCATAGGACCCCTGGGAGACTCATCACAAACACGAAGAAACCACGACACACAGTCATCAGACTGACCAAAATAACCACAAAAGAGGTCCTCCTACAAGCTGAAAGGCAAAAGAAGCAGGTTAACCTACAAAGAAAACCCCATCCAAATAAGGGCAGACTTCTCAACTGAGACCTTATAATCAAGAAGAGACTGGAGCCCCATTCTCACTCTTCTCAAACAAAATAATGCTCAGCCTAGAATTTTCTACTCTGCAAAACTAAGTTTCATATATGAAGGAGAAATAAAGACCTTATCAGACAAGCAAAGACTGAGGGAATTCATCAAGACAAGACCTGCCTTCCAGGAAGGATACAAAACAGTGTCACACACAGATCAACACAATAAACAGTCACGAATATAAAATCTCCCAAAAGCTAAAGGTCAAAGGCCAGATACCAAAATGGCTCAAGAGGGAAAACAAAGCAACAAAGTTCAACTCAAATGGATGACCAGAAATCTGTTCCACTATTCAATTCTCTCAATAAATTTGAATGGCTTGAACTGCCCACTAAAGATACATAGGCTGGCCAAATGGATACATATACACAAGCCAAGTATTTTCTGTCTTCAGGAAACACATCTAACCCACAAGGATGCATTCCGACTCAACATGAAGGGACGGAAAACAATATTTGAAGCGAATGGAAATCAAAACAAAGCTTGCATGGCAGTACTGATCTTAGATAACTTAGGCTTCAAATCAACAAAAGTACCAACAAAGATGATCACTATGTAATGGTGAAGGGTACAATTCAACAAGAAGACATAAAAATTCTAAATATTTATGCACCTAACTCAGGTGCACCCAGATTCATTAAGCAAATCCTACTTGATCTAAACAAAATGATAAGGCCGGGCGTGGTGGCTCACGCCTGTAATCCTAGCACTCTGGGAGGCCGAGGCGGGTGGATAGCTCAAGGTCAGGAGTTCGAGACCAGCCTGAGCAAGAGCAAGACCCCGTCTCTACTATAAATAGAAA
>CAUYRT010093429.1:0-48071 GCA_963574885.1 Lepilemur ruficaudatus
TTCTTTTCCACAGAGGTTGCCCCAGTTTGCAGTCCCACCAGCAGTGTGAGAGTGTTCCTGTCTCTCCACATCCTCACCAGCATTTGTTGTTTTGGGATTTTTTGATAGAGGCCCGTCTCACTGGGGTTGGGTGATGTCTCATTGTGGTTTTGATTTGCATTTCTCTAATGATTAGAGATGTTGAACATTTTTTTATATGTTTGCTGGCCATTATTCTGTCTTCTTTGGAAAAGTTTCTGTAGTATTTTGCTTTCATTGTCCTTTAGTATAATCCTATTGTAGTATTTTTATGGTTGCCAATAGTATATGCTATGCAATATTGAAAGAGTAAAATAAGAAATATTATAACCCTTCTAAAATGTTTATGATTTCAGTAGGGAAATTAACAATTAACCTTTAAGTGTTTGAATCATTCTAAGATGGGAAGGAGAAGAAATAAATGTCATTTCTATCAGAAAAATTGAAGCTTTGGAAAGGGAAACTGAACTGGAAAAGTGATGCACTTGGGGACTATAACTGTCTACTCTGCAGTTTGGGGCACCTATCTAAGGGATTGGTTCATTAATCCTCTAGACTCTGCCTTATTCTATTTTAGCAATAAAGAAAAATGGATAAGAAGGTGGACTTTTAAGTTAGGAAGCCACTTAGTACTGAGTGACCTTGGGCAATCTGTACGACCTTGGACAAGTAACGAAATTCTTTGTGTTTCAGTTTCCTCATGTTTAATGGATATGATGAAAAAATGCTTTCTTTGCAGAGTTAATGTGAGCCTCAAATGAGTGTAATTACGTGTGAAATGGGACTTTTCCTGTTTTCCCAGAATGTAGCTAAGGCTTCAAAGCTGAGGACAACGGGAAATAAGCAAGTTATCAATCATATCCGTGGTAAAACCAGTTCAGAGACCATCACTACCAACAGTCTAGGTAGGGAGACTAAATATTTGAAAAAAGATTCTGTAAAAAAGATGCCTTGAACAGAATCTTAATAGACAATGGAATGTCATTTCACCTTTGGCTCCTAGAGGGAAGGGGCATGTTGCACACAGGAAGTAGTCACTTACAAGGTCACTCTCGATCAGCTGCTTGTTGAAACAGTTATAGTTGCCCTATGCTGACACCAACAAGCAAAGGGTGAGAGAGTTCTTGGTAGAATTTGAAAAGTTTTCCATGACTCTGAGGGATATTCATAAAGGTAAGGATTTATGTCTACTTTTTGGCAGAATTCTGAAGGTGGGAGCCCAGGTAGAGCTGCTCATGATATTTAGGCAAGAATGTGGCTGCATTTCCACTACATGATTCATCAAGGATGCATGAAGTTTTCCATGGCAAATTAGACATCTCAGAAGAAAGTAACTAAAAGTTCTCTTGAAAAGATGCTGACTAAAAGGGCAGCCTGCTGGGTCATGGGGACAGCAACAGACAGACCCTGGAGGTAAAATGCAGCGGGCAGTAACTGACAGTGGAATTATAAATGGTCAGGTTTAGAGTCCATCGCCCCTGTCAGGAACTGCTGCAACAGTCATAGTGGTGTGTGCAAAAGGTGATGAGGAAGCTGGAGTGTCTTTAAAGAACATATCAATATGATCCATAATAGAAATCCAACATCTGGGTGCCTGACATAACAGAAGATACATATGGGCAGATTAAAAAGAACTGGAGAAATAATCCTATGCTCCTTTATTCCTGTTCCTCTTCTTCTTTTGTCCTAACCTTAGAGGAGACAGAACAAGGAGGATGGGAGGAGGTGGAGCAAACAGAGCCAAGAAACAGAGCACACTAACCTCCCTCATAACTGATTTCCAGAATTCTTGATTGAAACTGAGCCCAAAACATGGAAGAATCTTTAAACTGGATGCAAGGTTAAAGTTTGTATTTGGAACAGACTCTATTTTTGTTTCATACCTGAAGTTGAGACTATTCTGATACACAAAAGTAACAAATAGTTATGAAGTGGGTCAAGATGTTGTCAGGAGGTGAAGCAGTGAGATCCAACAGAGTGCACTTCCAGGCAAGGGTAGATGAGAGGAAAATAATTGTTTCTTATTTGCAGCCTTTGAGATAACCTGTTTAATAGACTGGTCATATGAGACAGTACATGTGCCTGGAACATAGTAAGTCATCAATACAGGCTAGGTGTTATGATTCTTCCTAAATATTTTTTATTAATCTCCCAAAGTAAATTCAGCAATGTTTACATTGCAGGGCATAGTTAGACATGAACTTTCAAGTTCAACATTAATAAATTTAAAGAATGCCACATGAAAAAATAAAACATAAGAAAGTCAGTTCATTTGCCTATCAACCAAACACATCAAAATATCAAGTGGAACAAAAACTAGGAAAAAAAATTAACACAAAAATGGGTACTATGATTTTCCTTGACTAGATAAGCTCTTATTTCTGATTACTCAGACAATTTAAAGGCATTTTTAAAGGGATAGCACATGAATACTATTTTATTACTAACTTACTATGAACTTACTTTATCTACCACCTCTACGTTTTCCTTAGTTCTCAAACACAGCAATGCTTTCTTTCTAAAACAGCCTGAAACAATTCTTATCCTAGATAAAAACCTCCCTTTTGGAGCAAAAAAGCCAATTTAATTCAGTTATGCCAATAAAGAAAATCTCTTATTCTAACTAAACTTCTAGGTTTCTTTTGATATTGGAAGCCTCTGGAAATGTTATCCTGCCTCCATCATTAGCAAGCAAACTCTCTTGGATGTTGATGAATAATTGACTCAGTAACCTGGCTTTTCACAGGGCTTATACTATTTTGAATCACAGTAAGCATAGGTTACATACCGCTAAACCATTCAACATACAACTTCTAAATTAAACAGAAACAGATACCTTTTCACAATGGTTTCAGTGTAAGGACAAAAAAATACATTCAGCAAACTGGGAAAAATCATAATTTATATTAATTATGAGCAAAAATGCCTTTCGGAACAAAATAGGATCTTATTATGCTCTATGTTGGAAAAATAAAACATTTTATGCATTTCAAAATGAGTCTCATAATTGATGAGGCAAGTAGTGATTGCACTGCCAAAATGTGCCACAGCATAATATAGTAAGCTCTAAGTATATTCAAAAAGAAATTATTTGAATTGTTTTAAAATATTTTTCAAGGATGTAGCTGTAGGCTAAAATGACTGTACTTATAATGCTTTTAAATTATGAACAAAGATTCTTAATGTGTGTGATGTTTAATTTTATGTGTCAACTTGACTGGGCTACAGGATACCCTGATATTTGGTCCATCATTATTCTGGGTGTTTTGGGATGAAATTAGCATTTATATTGGTACATGGGAAAAAGCAGTTTGCCCTTCCTAATGTGGTGGGCCTCATCCAATTAGTTGAAGGCCTGAATAGAATAAAAAGGCAGACTTACCCGTAATAACAGAGACTTGTTCCTGCCTGCTTGTCTTCAAACTGCAACATTGATTTTTTTCTCCCCCCTTGCACATAGACTCAAACCAAAACATCAGCTCTTCCTGGCTCTCAAGCCTACCAGCCTTTGGACTGAAACATAGCATCAGCTCTCTTGAGTCTCTTGATTTATCCTGCAGATCGTGGGGCTTGTTAGCCTTCATAACTGCGTGAGCCAATTCCTTATAATAAATGTCTATCTACCTATCTCCCCTATTGGTTCTGTTTCATTGGTGAACCCTTATATAATACGTCTCATTAAGTCAAGTATTACAAGGAAAGAGGACCTTTGTCATTCATGCATTCAGTGAATATTTTTAAAACATTCTACATATTTTCAGACATCATTCCAGATACTAGGGAAACAAATATAGCTTAGATTTTGACTACCCGTGTTGAGTTCTGGGTCTAGTTTAAGTAACATATTTGATAACTTCATTGGCAAACTATTGTTATAGCAAATTAAAATAAGTATTGTTTTTTTGGATATTAAGGATCAGGAGAATCTGGATCTAATTCTCACTTACCAATTCAGGATAAAATAATCAAACTTTCAAACCTTGGGACATAAATGCCATTCTTTTAATTTGTAACATAATTGCGTACCATATACAGTTTAAAATGTTCCACAGTTCATTTCTGGGCACCTGAACTAGAGAAGCTATCTATAAAAAAGAAGTTTTTTTTTTTTCTTTTAAAAATGGAATTGTATGTCTTCAAGGTATACAGCACAATTGATGTACACAGTAAACTGAGTTTTCAAAAAGATGTATATTCTAATCATGGCCATATGGAAATATTTGAATAATTTTACATGTCAGAAGAAGGTAATTCATTACAAACATAGTCTCAATGAAGAATTCTTAGTATAACTTAGAGAAGAGTTTGCATTTTCAAGATTTACTCCAAATATAGCCTAGAACATCACAGCAATGGTCAAGGAGATTGGTCTTAAAATAGCACCTCACAGATTCAAAAAGTAGTGTACTATTTAGCTTCTGTGACCTCTGAATTAAGACCAAAAACATACAGTTGACAAAGGCAGCATTGTTGAAGAAAGAATTCTTGTTATTACTGTTTGATTTGACTTGCTAATAAAATAGAAATGTTATCTTCCGTGCTTCAAAGTCATAAATTAATATTAAATATATATAATGAATCTATCCTATATGTTACATGTTAAACCAATTTATGCAGATTGATTTATATATTATTACAGATGTATCCCCACCCCACCCCCAGAAATACTAAGTAAATAAGAATATATGTGCAGGCCTGCTAAATATAGGTATTCCTCAAATTTCCACCCTTGGCCTCTTTTGATTCTTAGTGCTCTCCTAAAGGGACCATAGCTCTCTGCAGGACTACAGCTATTATTGTAAAAACAATGGATCTCAACTCTCCAAACTGCAGGTCCGACAATTCTGTGAACTCTAGACATATGTAACCAGCCACATTTGGAGATCAGAAACATGCCCTCTGTCAAGGCACCTCGAACACATTATACTACCAGGCACTCATTTTTCTCCTCACTCTCTGTTCTTTATGTAATATCAATTGGAACAAAATGAAATAATAAAATCTGCCAAAAACATAGAATAGGCCATTTATAACTTAATTCTGTTAACCCACTATCCCTAATACCAATGCCTTATCTAAACTGCTTTAAGTAAAATATCAGAGATAATTATCTCATGAATACCATCATATTACTTATGCACAAAGAGTCACAATATTCTGAAAGTAACATGCTGCATCTTCTGCAGTTCTTAAAGAAGGCAATTTTCTTTTTCTAGAACAGCCTAAAGCCATTTCCTCTATAGATTAAATTTTAATCTCTGTAGTTAATGGTATCTCCATCTACTCTGCACACCCACCCTCAAGTCAGAAACCTTAGACACATCTTTGCCTCTTGCATCCCTTCACCATCATCTCCATTCAATGGGATATAAATTCTTATTCACCCTACCTCTAAAATATCTCTCAAGTTCACACCCTCCCTCCATTCCCAGTACTGATACCAGACCTTAAGCCTTGTTCTCAGTTTCTTCTCCATTCCCAGTACTGATACCAGACCTTAAGCCTTGTTCTCAGTTTCTTCTCCCTTCCATACATACCTCAAATCACATTTTCTCCCTGTCCCCAGCAGCCCCCACAAAAGAATCCCTCCAAAAAAAAGAACAAAAAACTCAACCACTTTGATTATGTCTCTCCCTTGCTCAAACCCCTAAGGCTCAGAAAAAGTTAACCCTACCACAAAGCAGTGATAACAATGGACTTGGGACTGAAATCTAATTAAGTCCTCACACTCCAAGATGCACACTCCTCAACCCTGTGGCATCTGGCTTTTCTCTGCCACCCATTCCACTGAAATGGCCCAAAATAAAGGTAAACTCCATTTTTGCCAAATGCAATGGAAACATTCCAGACTTCATATTTCTGACCATTTCTGCTGTGTTTGGCAGTGCTGACCACTCACTTAATATTAAGATTGTTTTGCTCTTAGTTTTAGTTTCCTTCCTGGGATCTGTTGGCTTTTTCTCAAACTCAGATGTCATAGCATTTCTTTGTTCTTCCTTTTTTTTTTTTTCTTTGCATGCTCTTGTTGGATAATCTCATATTTCCTAATCTATACATTCTGTCCCCAACACTCTTCTGAATTCAAGACTGGGATAGTCAGATGCCTATTACTTGAATTCTTTCCAGGCACCTCAAGTTAAATATATCCCAAGTGGAATTACCTTCTACTCAAATATGCTTCTCGCCTCTAGTCTCCATTTTAATGATTGGCACCACCCAGCAGAAAACAGAAAGTTGAGCAAAATTTCTTTTTTTCTGCATTTGATCACACATGCTAACAATTTTTCCATTTACATATTTCTTGACTCAGTCACCTCTTCCCCATTACTCCATCATTGTTATAGTTCACGACCTCAAAACCGCTCCTCTTGATAATTATGTAGCCTCCTAAATGGCCTTCTTGTTTGTGCCTTCCTCCCCCTTTAATTAGGTCTCTTCATTGCCTAAATGTGCTCCATGAAATGTTGTCTATGTTTTCCCTCACTGGGAAAACACTGAACAAATATGACCTTGCCAATTCTGCTCTTAAAATCTTTCAAACACTGAAAGGCAAGCAAGCATAGTGGTTCAGAGAAGTGACTGGGTTTGTGGCTGGCCTGTGAGGCTTTGTGCAAGTTTCTTAATCTCTCTAGCTTGTAGTTTCCTTCTTTTCAAAATGGAGTTAATGATAGTACCTATCTTATAGGATCTTATGAAGATTAAATAAGTTAACATATATTTAAGATGTTTAGAACACTTCCTGACTTACAGTAAGCACTGTGTAAATGTTTGGTATTAATAATAATATTCAGTGGTTCACCACTCAGTTCTATATGATCACTTGCCCCACATCAAATTCCCCAAACTAATTTTCACTACTTTCTACATTAAATTCCAGAAATTCTTTGTCATAGTCCTTGACTCTCTATCAGTGCCTATGTACTTTTTCTCTGGGAAAATTTCCCTATCTCTTTACCTGATCACATACTTAAGTATTCTTTCCTACATGAAATGTTGCTTAAAACAGTAGTCCCCAAACTTTTTGACAACAGGGACCGATTTCACGGTTTCGTGGAAGACGGTTTTTGCACCAAAGGCCGGGGGTGGGGCAGCAGGGCGGGGGACGTGGCCACCTCAGATCATCAGACATTGGATTCTCATGGGGAGCAGGGATTCGCATGTGCAGTTCGCAGTGGGCTTTGCACTCCTGGGAGGGTCTGATGCTGCTGCTGATCTGACTGGGCGTGGGGTTCAGCAGTGATATGAGCCATGGGGAGTGCCTGTGGGTGTACATGGGGCTTTGCTCCCCTGCCTACCCCTCACCTCCTGCTGTGCAGGTGGTTCCTGGCAGGGCAGTCCATGCTGAGGTTGGGGACAGCAGGCTTAAAACATAAGCACAGACCAGTGCCCTTCTGCTAGGCATAGGTCTTTTGAAACATTTATTGTATTGAAAATTCTCATTCTAATTACTAACTAAAAAGAATATTAATACATAATGCAAATGCTACTAATTATATATGATAATTATAATAATAGCAAATAGTTATTGAAGCTATACTATATTTTAGGCTCTGGGCTAAGCATGTTGTAGTCATTTTAACATTTCGTCTTCCTAACACACCTATAAAGTAGGTTCTTTAATAATACATATTTTAGGCCCAGCACGGTAGCTTACACCTGTAATCCCAGCACTTTGGGAGCCTGAGGCTGGAGGATTGCTTAAGGCCAGGAGTTCAAGACCAGCCTGCACAACGTAGCGGGATCCCTGTCTCTAAAATAAATACAAAACTTAGCTGGGCATGCTGATGTGCACCTGTAATGCCAGCTACTCAGGAGGCTGAGGCAAAAGGATTGCTTGAGCCCAGGAGTTTGAAGTTGCAGTGAGCTATGATGACACCAATGCACTCTAGCCTGGGCAACAGAGCAGGACCCTGTCTACTACTACTACTACTACTACTACTACTAGTACCTATTTTACAAAAGGTGGAACTAATGTGTAGAGACATGAAATAATGTTTTCAATTTGCATCTAGTATGGGGCAGAGCTATGACTGAAATCTGAAACTGTTTGTCTTCAGTGCTCCCTATTTTAACTATATTACACTGCACTGTGAAATTCATGGGGTGGGATCAAAATTTATGTACCTTTCTACTGTCACTATCTAGCACAGTGCCTGAAACATAAGCACAATATAAGAATATAAACATACAGAGTTTATGGAATTACTTGAAATGCAATCCATTATATAGAATACTAAGAACTCCTAGCTCATATTTCTTCTCCAAGACATTTTGTTCTCTTACCTTTAATTATCATTACATAATGGAAGATGTCTTTAAAAGATGGAAAGAACCTAATGACATTTTTCTTTTTTTTTTTACTGATACATCATAGTTGTGCCTAAAGAATTTTAACTCAGGTCACACAAGACATACCATAGATTGAAATACTTGAGAGTACAGATGATGTCTTATGGGCATTTTATTCATTTTTCTATTACCAGTCTCTAGCTCAGTGCCTGCCAGAGAGTAGGTTACCAATAACAGTTTGTTGTATAATGAGTAAATAAATTATAGTCCTGGAAAAAAATACAGTTCGGACATTTTGATGAGTCAATTTATAATTGCATGCATTCCTGGATCAATGGCACAGACATTTGTAAACACTATATAATTCAAAAAATATTTCAAGCTGGTTTCAGCATGCATTGGTATATTTTGCAGTTGATTTTCTTTCTTGATTATGTTCTATTTTGAATAATGTTAAAAGGAATTGGTGTTCCTACATATTTTACTTCAAAATGGTAAAAGGGTTTCTGGAATTTAAAGCAGAAGTCCTACCAAAGCACAATTCAATGAGGTAATGGAGACATACCTAGAATTTCACTGAGCTTATGTAACTGGAAAATACATCTTGACTTATTCTCCAAAATTACTCCTATTTTTGAAAGAAAATTTTTACCAATGCTCTCCAAAAACAATAAAATAGGAATGAAAAACTATTTTATATCAATTTAAGTTATATAAATCACAATAATTTTGGCTGCAAGTAACAGAAAACCCAATCTAAATGGCTTAAATATTTTGTGTCCTGTATCTCAATAACAAGAAGTCCTAAGATAGAGCTAGTTCTAGGTTTATTGTTTCAGCAGCTCATCAAGGAGCCACTACCTTTTTATCATCCTGCTCTGCCATCCTCCACATTTTGGCTAGCTCTCTTCATGATCACAACATGGCTACAGTTGCTTTAGGCAGACTCTCCATGTGGAACAACTTTCACAGACAGAAAAGTGAATAGTTCCTTCTTAGAACTTATTTGAGGAACTAGGAAATTTAGAAAGTCCCTAAGGGAATTCATCTTAATTTTCATTACTTAGAACTGGGTTATAAGCCATTTCCTAACCAATCACTGGTGAAAAGATGGAATTATCTAACTTGGTGTAAACTTGTCTAGGTTCATCCCCTTGGACTAAGGCCAAATTGACATGAAACACTTAGTATATCAACCTGAAACTACTTGAACAAAACTGGCATTTTAACAGTAGGTAAGTGGCACTGGAGGAGAAGAAATACATTCTAGGTAGACAACCCCCAGTTTCTTTAATAACTTTGCAGCTTTCTAAATTCTATTGGAAAATATATTCAACTGAAACAAAGCATCTCCTTAGTCAATGTTAACAGAGTCAATTTCCCCAAGAATAAAAAGTGTTATGACAGTCTGCACATTAGTGAAGACTTTCCAGTTAATTTTAAAAGAGAGATGGGATATGAATATAAAAAGGTATTTTCTTGACTCATAGTAGCAACTTTGCATATTGTTTGGGCTATCAAAGATATTAATTTTACATAGTTTTATATTTGACTTACGAAATATTAGCACTTTACAAACTCAAATACAGTATTCAGTCCATAGTGAATTACTCTGACATAAAGTTTTCTTGGTTTTAACTTAAAACATTAATACAATTCAAAGTATTATATTCTTCATTTCATAGTAACACCTCTTAGAATCTTTTCTAATCAAACTTAGTTTTAGTTTTTCTTTACATTTTTAACTTCTCAGTAAAGCAATTGCTAGTACCTGTATTTTAGCTAAACACTTATGTTAGGCATAATTTAACTAATTTGTAAATGATTACTTCTTTAGAATTGCAATACACAATATATTCATATTATTGAATCCAGGCCTCTCATTTTACTCTAAGACATCTAAACCAATACAAATTTAAACCATTCTGCAAATATTTTATTCAGTTCATGAATAAGCATGTGCCTCGTCCCTGCTCCTTCTTTTTTAACACTAATATTAGGACATTATCCTGTGCATTAAAACATTAGGACATTATTTTGCACATTATGTAGTCCACCAGCCACTTGGTGATAAAAATAAAAATGACCAAAATCCAAAGTATGAAATCAGACTTTTTAAAATCAATTATTAATAACTAATATATATGAAATATAGAAATAATTTAGGTACTTAATTTCATTATGTCTTTATGATCTCCCATTATCAGAGCTAATAAGGGTAAAAATTATCATTCATAGTTGAAAATTATGGGTGACTAGGCAAGCTTTTCAGCTAGATTTGTCACACATAGAATATTTTTTATGTAACTGTTTTCCTTAAAATAAGACTGTATCCTCACATGCATAAATGCCTTCTAGAGATTATTGATTTAAAACTGGCATTGAAACTTGCTGTTTGAAAAACACGTGCATGTGTGCATGTGCCCATGCACATATGTGTGCCTGTGTGTGTATTCCATGTATCCAAAGAAGAACAAATTTGTTGTTCACTAATGTGACTCCCACACACAACTGAAGAAGAACAAAGCATAGGTACTTTCAACCAAAGAGGAAAAGGAGATCCAGCTATAGATTATGTTTCAAAAGAAACACTAAGAAATAGGGTTTCAGTGTTTTAACTGCAGATAAGCTAGAGCATCTTTGAGAACATTCTTGCTCTTCCAAAGGGGGGATCAACTTCCTTCTGTTTATTTAGACTTTACTCCAACAAAATGGCCACCCCCTAAGTGTCTAACTTGCTAGGAAGGCAAGATTACAGTTATTCATGTTCTGGGTGCTTTTGGAAATAAGCCAAGACTTTCGGAAGGATTTAAAGACCATCTAAGCCTAAAGACTTGCTATATTTTGAAAGAACTTTGTCTAGTAAAGAGTTGCTTTAACATCTTTACAGCACAGACTGCAGAAAAAGACAAAACTAGGATTTTCAGATCAAAATGCTTCACAGATGCAACATTGGTCATTTCATATCTCTAAAACTTGCTGATGCTTATAATTCGGCTATTCAAAGTTTGACAAGTTCAAGGTATGTTGCTAGATTAATCTGTGGGTTTTTACAGCCCTTGTTATCCTTGTATTCATATACGTATCCCAGCTAAGTATATACCTTCCTGTGCACATCAACACAAAATATTAAGATAAACAATAATACTCACCTATAAAATGCAAAATAAATGTTAAATATATATAAAGTTGGTTTTTGCACTTAACATTTTTCAGATACTCTTTATGATCTGTTAAGTGATAATGTAAGGTGTAAACAGTTTTTATGTTATCTTTGATCCATGACACTATAAATAATTCAATGTAGCAATTGGGAGGCTTATGTTTTAAGAAAACTCTTCAATCACAATGTAATCTAAAAAATAAATTTTAAAAATAAACATTTTGGTTTTTTAAATTAAATAGTTTTACTTCTTTCTACTTCATTTCACAGAGTCACTTAATATAATCCATGAGTATTTATGGAAGAATTGCTGATGTCATATGCATGTGTTTCACTAAAGAAAGTTAAGAGGTTGATAAAATTTCTTCCACAAATTTTGTCATTAAAAAATCAACATAAACAAGATATCTTTTACTTCATAGGCTTATTTCTCCTTCTGTCACTATATGGTAAAAGTAACACATTTTTAAAGTTTTAAAAAAGTTAATCTCAAAATGAAGTCCTTTTAAAAATAGTTCCTAAAGTATCAGTGACAGCGATAATGAAAACAATTTTTATTAATTATCTACAATAATATGAGCATTGTACAATAGCATTTAGCAGATGTGTATCCCTATGCAAGTCTTTAATTAACAATGTGAATTCAGTAATTATGAACATACTACTAAATTCTCTATAAAACATAATTTACTTTCATTAAAGGAAATACAGCATCAATACTTACTGGAGACAGAAGAGAGAGAGCTGAGAATTGAATGGAATAAATAATTTTAAAAAGAAAGCTGTAAGACTTTGTTTTATGCTTCATATGATAAATAGCCATATTATAGCTAAAAATGATTGTAGAAATTAATATTCGACACTAGAACTGCATAGCAGATTGTTCTATTGAATTCTAAGATGGGACTAATTCAACTAAAATGTTAAAATCATTGAGGTGCTAATAATGGAAATATTGTTGTTCTTCATCTTGTAACAGTATTAATATAGAGATTTATACTGAGCTACTATCATTCTCACAAGTGCAAAGTATCTTCTTGTTGAATTTGATGCATTTTTTCCATATTATACACACTGTTGACTGTGAACACTTATGACTTATTTCTCCTTTATTATTGTTGTTTTTATGAGGTATTTAATTTCTAGCTGGGAAGTAAAAGTTACACCTTAAAACATGATACTTATATCTAACTATAGTGATACGTAAGAAAAATAGATAAATTCCTGAACTTAAATTAATGAATTCCAATAGGATTTCTATGCTTGTCAAGCCTAAAGTAAACAATTCAATATACTTACCAACTATTTGGAAGGAAAAATATGAGTACAAAGGGAATAAATTGCTAGGTGAAAATAAAATATGGCTAAAATATAAAATAAATATTAAATAGCAGATCTTTACACATAAATGCAGGATCAGTGGGAGTTATTTTTAAAAGGTGAAAACATGTTCCATGTATTTAATGCCATTATTCTTCAACGAAATTGCTTTTCAAAGGAAAGGATTTATTGTATTCTATAGAAAAACATCAAGAATACAACTTGCAAATTACTCATACTATTAATTAGTGAATCACTTCATACTTTCCAATTAATTGAAATTAAGAGTAAAATATTTCAAAAGTTAAAAACATTTCATAATGTCACTAACTTAAAATGGTCAATATGTTTGAAATAACATTTACTAAAATGTATACAATGTATAAACATACAATGTATACAATCTGGCATCTGCCAAACACTGCATGATTTATTTATTTTTCTAATTCAAGATATTATGGATTTAAATACACAGCTTATCTAATAATCTTGAAGCATTATTACCACCCCAGGTTAAAAATAACTTGTTTTTATGGCTAGCACTATGTGGCATACTCAGGACTCAAACCCAGGCAGTATACTTAACAGATTGGACATTTAACCACTACTCTATCCCACCTCCTGAAGGGAATAAGTCTGCCAGGATGTGCTATGTATTTGAAAGTCATTGTTTAACCTACAGTTAATCACAGATGTCAAATGTGAAAAACTTTTTTCTTATTATGAAAGTGAATGTGTGCGTTACAAGCAACTAAATAGGAACGTGAGCATAATAAATGTGCCAAAAGATTTCACAGTGCAAATGTTAAGAGCAGAGATAGTACATATAAAAAAGCAAATAGTCATATTTAACATTCAAGGTCATATTATTTAAATTATCTATATTGCCAAAAACAACAGTAGCATTGCTCATAAATTATGCTCAAAGGGAGCTGCCTCTTTAATCTTGCTCAAAAACCTTAAAAATACTTTATTTCTAAGATAATTAACTGATCAAAATGTTAAATAATTTTATTGTTTATTGAACAATAAAATTCATTAAACTCACAGTTCTATGGAGGAAAGTTAATCTTTATTGGCAGAAAATGACATAATTTGTTTTTACCTTTCCAAATAAAAAGAAGCATAGAGGTTTAACTCGATTATACTAGCCTGAAGTCAGTCAAGAAGAAAGCATGACTCTTAAATGTGGATCTGCTTTGGTTTGAAAGTGTCTTTGAAAGGAGCAGTAGGAGGGAAAGCAATGTAGATCCTCTCTTGAACTGAATTTCAAAGGCCTTATTTGGCCCATCTTCTACATGGGAAGAATTAGAAAACTTTTTTACCTTTTCTTTTCCATTGTGAGATATTAAATGGGAAAGTAAGTCCAGGCTATGTAGGTCCCTATGTGGTATTAGATGAATTAGCAGCCATAGTGCAAGGAATGTAGGACACAAAGGTCTATGTAACTGGCTGCTGTGAACTTTAGTGTCAAACTTTAAAAAAAAGAAAAAGAGAACCTTTAGTACTTTAGCGCAGATCACTCAATTAAGTTTCTTCAACTGGGTCTGATGCATTAATGAGATCATAGAATAGAGCTGCCAATTTAGAATTAAATACTTTGGTGAGTTTATTATTATAAACAGAAAAGCCATAATTTACAAAAAAGGATTGTGACAATAAACGGTATTTTTTATAAATGGTATATTATTGTGTGGATTAAAAGGAGACAGCTTAAATTAAAAAAGAGAATCCCCTGAATTTAATGAAACAACTTTTAAAAACAATTTAAAGACATTTAAACTTTGTAGAAAAAATATGATATATCTTGTCTAGTATGTGTTAAAATCCTAGTAACTCGTCTTCTTTTAAAATTATGATAATTTAAAATTATGATGGCTATAATGTAAAATTAGTCAAACAAATAAAAATTGAGTAAATAATGCAATTTATCTAGTGCACTTTTTAACAATATCCTCATTATTCAAATCTCTCCTTTCTTTACAAAATCTGCCTTAGTTCAGCTATGGGTATGCATGTAGTTTCCATTATAATCCTCAACATGTTAATGAATATTCAAAAATCAATTTTATTAATATTTTAAAAATATAACTGCTAAACAAACCATATTGAAGTTTTAAGTTTAGCTCTCCAGAAATATATCCACTGAGCCAAGGGTTTCTAAATGATTTTCCAGCAAGTGAAATCTGTACTGAAACCCAAGACACACAGGCCCTATATTAAAAGTTCTAAAAATTTCACTTTGCTTATAATGATAAATAAACCTATCTATTGACAAGGAAAAGGATTTTAACAAAAGAATAGTGTATATGGATCACTAAGAAGAATAAGAGGCTACTAGAGGCTGGGAAGGGTGGGGAAAGGGAGGGACAGAGAGATTTGTTAAAGGCTACAAAATCACAGCTAGATAGGAGGTGCTGGTGTTCTACATCACTGTAGGATGACTATAGTTAACAATAGCATATTATACCATTTCAAATAGCTAGAAGGAGGATACTGAATGTTCCCACACAAAGAAATGATAAATGTTTGAGACAATGGGATATGATAATTACCATGATTTGACCACTATATACAGATCAAAACAACACTATGTACCTCATAAATTTGGACAATTATTTGTCAATTAAAAATAACATAAAATTAAAAAAAAATATATAGAAGAGGAGTAATTATTCCACAAAAGAGAAATAATTTTTTCCAGTCAATAGTGATTCAGGAGGTGAATCAGGTTCTTGTGGAAGCTCTGTGAACATCATTACAAGAATATATCATCAACAAACCAGTGAAGTCCAGAACTGAGAATTAATGTAGGATGGAAAGAGATTTTCCCCTAAATTTTTCACTTGATATGTATTTATTCTATTAGTTCTAAAAGCAACAATCTTCTAAACAAAACTTAATATAGAAGTTGAGTGATCAGAGACCACCTTAGATCAAATCACGGAAGGATTTAAATGGCATCTAGTCCAGGTCCCCATCTTCTATAGGAATCCATGGCATATGGTCATTTTGGGCTTTCACAAACACTCACTGTGATAGCAGCCTCAACTTGCAACATTGCTCATAGATTTTTGGGAAGCTATGTTAGAAAGTTCATCTTTTTTAATAAAGGTAAACATGCTTAATTTTTTAACTTTTTCAGTATATTCATCTTAGTTTTGTTCTGTGGACTATAACAAGATAGAATTATTTTTGTTACTTGATAGCTTTTCAGTATTTAATAACATTTCATTCCCTTACTTTTCCAAGTTGGATCTTTCCACTCAATTTCATAGAATATACCTACAATATACAATAATCTCACTTTCTTTTTCTTCTGGATTAATCCTTGCTAGTGTTACAGTGTCCCAAGGTCCACCTCAGGAAGTAGTTCTTAGAATTGAATATAACATTTAAGATATGGTGATTGTTGCAAACTATAATAGGACAATCACCTCCCTTAGTAAGACACTACTATTAGTCCAATTTACATGACAATGTATTAACTTTGAAGTCACTTTCTATTACAAATACCAAGTTTATTGCCAACAAAGCCATGGTCATTACTTATGTAGTAGATTTCTTGGGCCCAAAGCCAGAACTTTACATTTGTATCCATGGTTCTAAGGTAGTACCATCAAATTTGTTGACAAGAATTCTTATATTTGAGCCTTGGGTGTGTTATTTTGAAAAAACATCAAGATACTCTATTTGTCCTCCTACTTAACTCATATTCTTCAGTATCACAACATTCCTCAGTTATTCAGTATTGAGCTATGTTGACTTACAAGTAAATGTTTGCATTAGCCTATCTCAAGATGTCAGCTATTAATATTCAAGGATCCCCAACGAAAACTCTGTCTTATATGACACTTTACATTTAAGAAACTTTGTCTCAGACTTCTATTTCTCTTGTTTACTTTTAGGCAAGGTTTTTTAGAGAAAAAGTTTATAGCTCAGAACATCTTCCTAAGAGTATTTCTTGGTAGCTGGTCAAGCAATAGAATTAAGTGGCAAAATGCCGGCAATGGCATGCTCAATTCCCTTTCAGCCAGGACAATGTAACACAACAAACCCTTAGACTAATACGCATGTGCAGCACATACACATTCATACATACATACTGCACACAAAATGTGCATGTGAGCTAGAAAAAAGTACGCAATGGCGTGTGGAAAACAAAAATACACTATTTTATTCTAGCTAAAACTGTCCTCTACCCAAACTTCTTTTTTCCTCCTTCCGGACCATAATTTTCTTTCAAGCAAAGGCAGTGAGAAAGTTCTGCAAGATTCCAATCTCCCTAAATCCACATCACAGCCTTCAATTGAGGCTCATCAAAGGTTGGAGCTGAGGAAGCCTGAGTTATAACCACCTGGCATCTCCATCCAACTCCTCCGCAGAAACACGCCCCCCAGAGCCGGAGCCAGAGGAGAGCCCTGCCACAGAAGACTTCCACTCAAGGAAGGCAACCCCTGAGAAAAGTACACTCCGGGAACCAATCTTCTCCTTCTGACACCCCAACACTGGAAAGCGCTCCTAAAGCCGCTCCTTCTTCCGGAGCCTCCTCCTGCGGGCTGCCTTGGGGTGAGCGCCGGGGTTAGTCAGTGCGCACGTGACGCGCGATGCCCACATGACACGATCGACCGCGGGCGGGGGAGGGGGACAGAGGAGTGAGGCAGGGAAAAAGTTACAGAAAACCCGTCAAAGCGCCCAAAGCAATTTGCCCCTTCCCTTCCTCGCCTGCCAGTGGTTTAGGGACCCCTAGGGGACGTCTGGTGGCTTAGGCATCTCTTGCCAGTTCCCGAACGCTGGACGCAGTTCTCCGCCCACCCCACCACCCTCTGCTCTTCCCAGCCCGGCTGGTGATGCCTCAGCACCCTCAAGTTGCTCCATCCTCTTTTTTCTCCCTTCCTCCCTCCCTCCCTCTTTCTTTCCTTCCGTCCTCCCCCAAAAGCTCTTCATCCACTGCGGGCGATGCCACTGACGCACATTCAATTTGCCCCGGGATCTCTGAGGAGGTCAGACCAGGCCAAACATCTTCCAACCGGGAGGGTCTAACTGCGCAAATAAAGTTCCCCGCCACAAGGCAACCTGCGCCTCCTCTCTCGTTAGCCCCCTAGTCGGATCTTGGCAAAGCTCACCTGCACTGCCGGTCCTCTCTGGACCCCACCCCACAGTCGCGCAACACACCCCTTTCCACACGCGCGCCCACCCTTGCATTGCCCTGCGCCCCGAGCGGTCCCGCTGCCTGGCAAAGCACTGGGCCAGCCGCTGCGCTCACCTTGCTTGACACACTTGAGCCTGAGGGGGTCCTTGCAGTGTTTGATCACGGCCAGCACGTCCCTGATGGTGAGCCCCGCCACGGGGGTCTCGTTCACCTCCAGCAGCAGCTCCTCCGACACCAACTTGCTGCCGCTCTCATAGACCACCTTGCCGGGCTTCACCTCCCCCAGGTAGGGGAACTGTCCATTCTCGGCGCCCCCCTTCAGTTCAAAGCCCAGCTGGCCCTCCGGGTTCCTGCCAATGACACTCTCATGGACTTTGCTAGTCCAGTGGCTTTTCTTTTTCAAGCTTTTGGACATGGCAGTGGGATGGGTCGCCTCAGTTCCTAGGGCTCCTTTGGGATAGGGAGGTTGGTGGTGAAAGAATGAGGATGGAGCAGCAAGGGGGCCAAGGGATGAAAAGAACAGACTTTGCCTTCCTCCTCCCCCCTATTCGGTGCTTTCTCTCTTCTTTGGATGGAGAGTGGACGAGGAAGGGGGAGGATGAGAGGGGCGGCTGGGCAGAGGTAGGAGAGCTTGGGTGAGGTTGTGCTGTCCCTTGAATGACACTCAAGGCTGTGGCCCCGCAGCAGAGGAAGCTGTGGCGGTGGCGTCGGCGGCGGCGGCGGCAGCAGCCAGAGCGAGCAGTAGCCGAGATGGTGAGCGGGTGGAGTGGGGGTGGGGCAGGAGGGTAGGGATGCCGGGGGCCACTCCTGCGTGGTGCGAGTGGGAGCGCGCGCGCGCGCCTGGGTGTGTGTTGTTAGCTGATATCCATGGCAGCTGCAGTGGCAGCGGCAGGGTCCGTGTGTGTGTGTGTGTGTACTAGTTGTACTGTACTGGCAGAAGGGGAGGAGGCAGGGGAGGAGGGAGCAGGCTATAGCGGGAGGAGGGGCGCGCGCCGGTTGGGGAGCCAGGGAGGGTTTCGCCGCTGTCTCCCTCCCTCCCTCCGCAGCTTGACCCGGTAGTGAAGGCAGAGAGAGAGGCAGGCTGGGTCCGCCTGGCAGCCTACGGGAGGAGGCGGGAGCCGGGAAGGAGGGAGCCGAGGCCCGGCGTGGGGAGGCCGGCAGGAAGGGCCTTGAGCCCAAAGCGGACCTTTCTTCAGCACGGTCGAACGGTGCGCTAGGCTGCTGTGCGAGGGGTCGCGGCGACTTCCTCAGACCTGGGCTCGGACCGAGCAGAAATAGCGGGGCCGGGACAGCTGGCGCGCCGGGTGTCTGGTGCCACATTTCGAGCGCTGGGAGCCTTTTGGCGCCAGATTCTGCCGTGAGAACGAGCTGAGGTTGGGGGGCCGGCGTGGAATTGCGGGAGAAGGCCCGGGAGCCGGGAAGCCGTGCTGACGGGAAGAGATCATGTGTAGAGAGGTTTCATCTCTTCACTTGTGCAATCACTTGTTCCTCGGAAAGTTCTCAGAAGTCCCCTCCGAGAAGGGGAAAGTTGGAGAACTGGAGGCTGGGTACCCTAACTCCGGGGAGAAGGCGAAGCAGCTGTGCGGGCCCCGCCCGCGCGCTCGGCGGGACCGGAGCTTGGCGGAGGGCTGGGGTTGTCTGGTGAACGGCGATTCTGGGGCACAGGGTAAGGGGCTTCACTTTTCCTCAAGAGAAGCGGAAAGAAAGGGGCTACGGGAGTGGAGGTGTTGGAGGGGGAGGTTGCAGTGAGCGGGCTCCTCAGAGAAATGGTCAGTTTAGTCCAGGACCCTTCGGCGGAGGGAAGGCAGAGGCGCGCCCTCGCCACGAAAACCACCAGTCAGGTTTGCACCTGGGGAAGACACCTGAGGAAGACCTAGCCCAACAGTCCCCTGCTACAGAGAAAGGGAAGACGGCTCCGAGGGTGAAAAGAGCGGGACAATCGGGCTGGAATTCAGCTCGCTGGCCCCCAAACAGGGTTCCTTTTCCTTCACCAAGTTTACATCCTGGAGGAGAGTTAAGGACAGAAGCACGAGGATACAAGAGGGCTGCTGATTTTCACAGGAACGCTAATTTCCTGTGAGACACTAGGAGTGATTTTTTTTTTAATTCCTTTAACTGGTAAATGAATTTCATTTGCTTAACTTTCAAATGATACGTTTCAGACAAAAAAAAAAAGTTGTACACCCACTCATCTCTTTAAAGCAGAACATGAAAAGCATTGAGCAGTTAGGATTCTTAATGTCTGAGATGAGGGTAATGTGGGAGGAAAGCAGTGCAGCTGAAAACGTTTAGTCCACCCAAACAGAAAGACCAGGTTTGAATCCAGGCTCTGCAGCTTACCAAGAGGGTGATCTTGAGTAAGCAGCCTGACCTCTCAGAGCCTCGGTTTTATTACTTGTTAAATATGGTTAAAAATACTAATCTGATAGGAATGTGGTAAGGATGAAACCAGGTAAAGCATGCAAAGTGCTTGCCTGGCACAGGTGGGTAGGCGTTCAAAATGGTAATTTCCTTCCTTTTTCCCTCTTAAGTGTAACTCACTATTTGGGAGAGATGGGGGTGATCAAATTTAGTCAGAATTGGGAAGAGATCGTCAAGATAGATGATTTGTTTAACCGTGTGTCTTCTTTTACTTGAGAAAACAGATCCCCAATGAGTTGGCTGCGACGAGTGAGGATTATTCAGTGAGCCTGGGCAGTGCCAGGATCAAAAGCCAGAGCTGCAGGAAATGCCTAGGAGTAGGCAAGACTTTACAGCAAAGCCCAATCTCACCCAAAGAAGTTGGGTTTTAGCATAAGGAGGTATGATCCTAAAGGGAAATTGATAGAACTGAGTATGTATTTTTTAACACCAATTACAAGCTACCATGCATGGGAAATACTAATATTTATCGAGTTCTAACTACATGCTAGATGTTGTACTGTAGGCCTTACATATATTTATTTCTCCTGACATCTTAATAGGGTAGGCACCGTTATCTATCTATTTCCTTTGTTTACTAATAAAGAGACTGAATTATACAAGAAAGAACTTTTGAAATCTAGTCAATGGTGAAGCCAACATTCAGACCCAAGTGATTTGGCTTCAGACCTTGTCTCCAGTCACTGCATTGAACTCTCTCCTTATATACCTATGGTGTGTCATACCAGCTCTCACTACAGACTGTCCCCAAAGGTTGGGTCTGCTGTTTCTTTCCGGGGCAATTAGAAAAACAAAACAAATGGAGCCGGGGTTTGGCATAAGAGCATGTTTACCCTCTAGAACCCACAAGAGTCATGGAGGTACGTACCAATGAATTTAGTGCTCTTCAGCTCCATATTCACTCTTCTTTGTCCTGAATTGTGATATCAGAGCTGGAATTGGTAAACATTTCTTTATGGTCTGTTAGCTTAATGTCAGGCTTTGTCATTGGTTAGAGGAACACTGCAAAAAGAAGAGGCTCCTCTTATTGGTTTCAGTGCTTTTTCTGCTTGGTAAGGTGGTCAGTGAGTGGCTTTATGGCCAGTGGTGTGCAAAAGACCAACACTACATACTCTCTAGTAAAGTTGGCCAGTTCCCCGGTGTGTGGTTTCTTAATGAGTCTCACTAGTATGTCAGTGAGCAGCTTCCTAGCAAGTTTTACTGGCAGTATAGCTGGCAGTTCACGAGCCCAGTGTGTGACACCTCAACAGATTTCCTTAACCATCAAGTGGTCCACAGACATATTATTCCAATGAGGTCTGACTGCCTTGGTAGTGTGGAGGGTGAGTGGGAAAGTTCTTCTAAACTCTTCCACAGCCTGAATGGTAGCAGCTACTCCTTACATCAGCTATTTCTGTATTCTTTAGTGGTATCTTTTCCTTTCTTAATAGTCAATCCCTTTTTACTACCTAGTTAATAATTTTTTCAATTAAATGGTTTCTCTTCAAATTATGGTGTGGCTTTGGTCTCCTGATTGGACCTTGACTGGGGTAAAGGGAACCCTGGGGAGAGCACTATCTTGGGAGTCAGAAATTGGGATCCTGACTTCACTTGTGCAACCTTGACTGAGTCACTTAACTGCTCAGAGCTTGTTTCTTCATCTGTAAAAAGGGGGTAAAAATACATATGACAAAGTTGTTTAAGCATCATATAAAATGTAAATGTATTTACCATAAAATGCTATCAAAATTAAAGGTACTAATTATCAGTATGGTAATTGAGGACAGCAAAGAAGAAGATGAGGATATTATCTTTAAGAAAAAAAATTGCATATATTCTAGAGATTTGTTTGATTTTTTTTCCTGGGGGGTGTAAAACAGAATTTCTTGTCAGACTTATTGTCATAAAAAATATATTATTCGTTGCTTGGTTGGTTGGTTTTGACTAACTTTTCAAAGATGAAAGCAAATGGTTGTGATGAATCTCAGGTTTCTTCAGGTTTCCAGCTCTATGAAAAATATGACTGAAATTATGACCATTTTGAAATGCTAAGTTCAGATTAATTTGGATTCTTTCTATTATGGTAGGTACCCTTCACATTTGCTTCATTTTTCCATTGTCTTTACCCTTTTTGGATTTGATGCTATATCAAGAAAGATTATTTCATCACTGAGCACTCTCTGTGCAGAACATGACACTAAATATTACATGCTATTTCAAAAGAAAAATTGTTGCAGAATCCTAAAAGACAAAGAAAGAAAGGTATGAGTGCATTCAATTTCTAGAAGAGTTCTGTGAGGTAGATGCTTGTGGTGGATACAGTCAAATTCTATCCATATCTCCTAAGATCCCTTTGAATTTGAGTGCCCTTCCCCTCGTTTCTGTGTTCTTTTGCTTCTCACAGCCTACCCCAGAGACTCTCTTTGGAAGACTGCCCAAGGGCTACTGGACTCACTTTGTCTACAGGCATGGAGAGCCAGAAAGAACCACCTGGGAGCTTACTTCTCTCTCAGGATGCCCTTTGCCAAGGACCGCCCTATACAATATAAAAGCCTAGCCCTCTTTCCTCCAGAAGCAAGAAAATCTGAGATATAATTTATATCAAGACTCCCCTGAAGGATTATGCTGATTTTAGGATTTTGTCTGAAATCACCTTCCTTCCTATCTTGTTTACTATGGTACCTTATGGGTTTTTGCTGGAAGCATTTTCTTAATAAATCACTTGCAGATAATCTTCATCTTAGAGTGTGGCTCTGGGGATCGTGACTTAAGACACTGCTATTTCTTTTTACAGATGAGGAAACAGGTTCAGATATCTTAAATTGCCCAAAGTCACACTACCAATGAGGGGATGAAGTTTTTATGTGATCCATGTCTCTGTGACTTTAAAGCTCTTGCTCCTAATGCTGTTACATTTAAAATCCCTAATACTGATTATTTTTAAATTAACTGAACAGAAGAGGATGCAAAACTCAGCACTTGATTTATCAACAAACGTAAAAATTCTATCCATATGTTAAGAAATTTGTACATGTTTGAGAAGGAAAGATAAGGAACTATGGACAATGTGACCAAAGTGTAGTGCACCTCATCTAGAAAAACCTTCATCAGAGGTGTGCAGACATGTCCTACATCTTAGCAGAGAGCGGTAAATGTTCAGTGTAGTTTTCAGTCAAGAGCTCTCTTCATGCCAAGGCTAAATTGAGTATTTGTATGAGTTTCCTGTGCTTTCTATAACAAATTACTACAAACTTGGTGGCTTGGAACAACACATTTATTATCTACAATTTTGCAGGTCAGAAGTCCAAAATGTATCTCACTGAGCTAAAATTAAGGTATTAGAGGGTCTGCCTTCCTTCTGGAAGTTCCAAGGGAGAATCCTGTTCCTTGCATTTCCTGATCCTAGAGACTGCCTGGATTCTTTGGTTCATGGCCCCCCTTCCTCCATCTTTAAAGCCAGTTAGAGCTGGTCAAGTCCTCCTCACTTCCCATCACTCTGACACTGATTCTCCTTCTGACTCTCTCTTCTACTTTGCAGGACTCTTGTGATTACATCAGGCCCACCCTGCATAATCTCTCTATTTTAAAGTCAGCTGATTAACATGCAACCTTAGTTCCATATGCAACTTTAATTTATCTTTGCCGTGTCACATAACATATTCAGAGGTCCCAGGAGTTAGGATGTGGACCTCTCTTACAGAGACCATTATTCTGCCTACAACGGTATTATAGGATATAGTCTCCTATCCTGTTTCTCAGTTCAGGTTGTTAATACTATTACCCTACTATTATTGTGGTTTTTCCTTTCCTCTGCCTTTTACCTAAAAAATGTCTACCTCTGTTATGCTGCCTGAGAGATCTTTCTGAAACCTCTCCTTCTGTGTTGAAAATCCACCAGTGCTGCCTATTGAATACACAGCAAAGTCCAAGCTCCTTATCTTGCGTTTGATCCTCCTTTGACCCCTTCCTGACTCTCTAACCATATTTCTCCACATACCCCTGTGACTGGAACCCACAGCCACCAAGCTAATGTGGATTCTGCAAGGTAAACATAAATGAATGGAGGGCCCTCTAAGTTAATATCACCTATTATAGGTCCCTTGACATATAATTAAAGACAGGAATTTCAGAATTGAAATTTAATGATATTCAGATTAAAGCAATGAGGTACAGGGCTGGCCTTGAGCCAATCTTCCACCATGTTTGGGGCTTAGGGCAGCTGACCCAGGTGTCCTACCCAAGGCTCAGGCCTATATCTTCCCTTCCTCTTTCAACTCTTTGCTTCAGCTGTGGTTGAACTGCTTAAGGTTTCCTTCGTTCAGGGCCATGTCATGTATGTCCTTTATGTCTCATGTATTCTTTGTGGAAACACAACTTCTAAGACACTTCCTTGTTTTTCGATCTGTCTTCCACAGCAAGAATGGGTGGGATTTCTAAGGATAAGTTCCATGTCTTATTCATCTTTGCATTCTTGGTGCCTGGCAAATTGTCTGGCACAATGTAAAAGCTCAGTAGAATTTTGCCTAGTCGGAGTTATGTCCAAGGTGATGGTATGTAAAATTTTATTATATAACCACCACCTTAATGTGAATTATTATCTATAGCATTAAATGCTTATCTCTTTATACCCATAGTAATATCTTAGGATAACAGAATGCAGAAGAGCACATATTGATAAAGAAAGGACAAAATATGCTTCTCCATAAAGCTGAGGTTAAGAAAAGAAACCAGATTCTTTAGGAGCTGGGGATAGCACTGGATCTGGACAGAGTCTGAGAGATGGTGGCAGTGGTGATGATAGTGGTGAGAGACAAACTTGATCTACTTCATAGTTTGTCTATGGTCATTCCTATTATTAAATTTCCTTCACATCTGTTACAATATTCACACAAAAATGCAAATCCATATTTATAAGGTAGATATATTTAGCACAGTACGGTGTCTCTCAGACTTTTCTATTAAAATACCTCTAACAATGATATACTCACGTAACACCACCAAAAGCAATTTTATTTTAAGGCCCTAGTTTTCATCTAAACATTCATATGGATTTTATATTCTGCTCTATAGTAGGTTCATTCATATTTGTACTACTGTAAAATATGGCTTTCTCCCCAAACTCTGCCTAAACGACATTACAGGAGGATTTGTCATGTTTATCTGGTGGTTGCCAGCAATTCCTGGCTCAGCCTAATGACTCTGTGGGTGTGCCCAGCTTAAGTCCAGTAACTGGAAATACAGCCCAAGTTCTGGAGAGAGTTTGGGCTTCAGAGATATACATGGGGACACTTTGAAACCTTTACTCATTGACTGTAAGCAGCGGAGTGGAAAATGCAAGAAGAGAAAAACATGGAACTGTGGTTTACAACATCCTCTACTGGGTAAAGAAGACAAGAAAAAACAGTGAAGAAAACTGTATTCCAATGTGAAAATCTAACTTTGAGAAATTGAGGCATTTTTCAGTTAGTGAGAAGATGGTTTAAGCACTTATACACCTCCAAACACATGCTAGGAATTGGGTATTTCATTTTGTATCACATCAAATTGCATTTATAGTACTAATGCTCTTTACCTCAAAACCTCAAATATTTTGGTGATTGTATCTTAGTTTTATATGAATTAAAATTGCATGGAAGGGTCAGAACTATTTCACTTCAGTTGAGAATTTATGTTTATTCATTATGCCTCTGCATTTCTTAGAACCATCTTAGTATTTTTTAGTATTGGTCAGTATTGGAAGGGAATATATGGTCCAACTTTTCTACAACTTAGGAACTTACTCTCAAACAGTACTGTCAATTAATCTCTCTGCAAAAGATCTGGGAACATGAAGAGGAATGGGAAGAAGAGACAAAATTTGACTACTTAAATCTATGAGAGTATTAGATCATTTTGGTTGTTAGAAAGTTCTGAATGATGTGACTTTGGTTCTTGTAAAACACCTTTTTTCATGAAATCCATGGGCCACGCTGAATATACAGAATGGAGAAAGAGAACTACCATAGCAAATAGTTTAAATTATTGTTCCATCTTAACTATGCAGTTCACAAAGTATAGAGAAATTTGACCAATTCAAGAAAGAAAACATAAAATTTTGTTCTGTGACTTTAAAGTCATTGCAATATTTTATATAAATGATAATGGATACTTTAATAAGAGCTCTTGATGCTTTTGTTATTGTATTCAACATATGCATAAAATGCAACAGGATAATATTGTTTTGGATCTGTAAATGTGCTCATTTTATGCAATCTTATATAGTCATACTGTTTGAATATCATTATCTGGATTTATTTCTTTTTCATTGTTTTGCATTCTACTTATTAGGTGCCTTATTAGATGTCATCCTTTCATCATCAACTCACATTCTTCTAAACTCAAAAAGACATTCTCATTCCTTTTGTTCTTTTAGGCATTCTTTACTAGATTTTTAAAAAACATTTCAAAAGTTCAGGTGCTTTGATTTCATGACATCAAGTAGCTGTATCTATCATCCCTTTCTAAAAAAAATTGAGTAGTTCAATTTATACCACTTACTACTTTGTGAATTCTAAATCTTTTAAAACCATCTTGCCATATTTTTATGCACTTACAGAAAACTCTGAAACACTATTTACTTATCTATTTTCTGTTTCTAAATGCTTCTGTTTTTTCATATTATTACTTCCTCTGCTTTCCAAATGTACATCTTAATTTATCTTTTTTTCCCTATAGATCTCCTCAGTGTATTCCTTCAGTTTCCCATCAATTCCTATCAAAAATTTAAAAGCAAATTTTAGATACTTTATATATAGTTTAATATGTCTACTGCCCATATTCTAATCCTGCCTATTTTTAATCACTTTATTATTGATTTTAAATGACAATAGTTTCAATTACAAGCAAGTAATAGAACAAACAAAGGAATAATACTATCCTGGGCTTAATTTTCATAAATAGTGCAAAAACTTGTAGATGAAAAGGAGGTGGTGGGAAGAAAGTGAACATACTATATTTCAAAATAGTAAGAAACAGTAAGATGTGTTCTCTAGACTTTGAGAAAGCATATTTCAGAAATTCAAAGAAAAGTTAATTATGTTTGCTTAGCCAGATCATTGAGAAGCAAAAATGATAATGAACATTTGGTGGCAATAAAAATGTAATTCTAATCATACGAATTTTAATGATTTTACAAAACTCTCCAAAATTTCTCTGTGTGGTATGGTTTGCTTCTAACAATTTTAGTTGTCATAGATGTATTTCAGAATATGATGAATACTAGTGACTCTGCCTTTTTCTTCCTACCACAATATTTATATTGTATTACACACATATATTTACAGTATTACATATATACATATATAAAATGTATTTTATGCACACATGTGAATATATATATATACACACAAACATACATATTTCAAATATTACATATAATTTCATGTAATTTATAGATCCCTTGAGGCCCAACCATTTGCTTGGATAGGGAACTGTTTAGAGGCCTATAAAGCTCTTACAGAAAGTTTTTTGTTTTGTTTTGTTTTTTGTTGTTGTGTTGTTTTTGAGATAGGCTTCAATCTGTCACCTGGGCTAGAATGCAGTGGTGTCATAATAGCCTACTACAACCGCAAACACGTGGTTTAAGCAATCCTCCTGCCTCAGCCTCCTGAGGAGTATGTACCACCACGCTCAGCTAAATTTTCTTTCTTTCTTTCTTTTTTTTTTTTTTTTACAATAGAGACTGGGTTTTGCTCTTGCTCAGGCTGGTCTTGAACTCGTGGCCTCAAGCAGTCCTCTCACCTCAGCCTCCCAAAGTGCTAGGATTATATGTGTTAGCCACCATGACCAGCCAGTTTTTTATTTATATATAATCAGCTAAAGATAATCTTATCTGCTGAACTCTTATAATGTGCTACCTGAAGCTTTTTATCACATTTTTTCCTGACTTATAACATTCTAGATATATCTCAGCCTCACTTCTAAGCTATAACTTCTTTGAGAACATCAATTGTGTTTGTATTCCTCACAGAAGCTGAATGAATGAAGAAAAATATAGTAGTAGGAAAAAGTGAGACACATAACTATCAATGAATATGAAAGAGTCAAATGTATCTATTATATTAAGCTCAGAATCAACTGACACTAGCAAAGTAAACTCCAAATTTTAAAAGGTATCTTAAAAGGTCAAGAAAAGCAAGAAGGTTGCCATCTGGAAAGGTGGTAAAGTTCTGAGACAATTGTCTCCCACTTTGTCTATTGAAGAGAATAATTTTAAAAGTGAAAAAAAAAGGGTAATATTCTTTAAGATAAAATTGTAGTTTAAAACAGGTCATGGAATAATTGGAACTCATTTAATTCCTTTAGAGGACTGTAGTCCTCCAACTTTTCTCAATTAGGTCCTAAGGCAGTAAAAGAATCAGGGGGTTTGAAGAAACCATTGTCTGTAATCTTTGAAGAAAAGTGGACATTAGGGAAGTCAGTAGAAGATGGATGAAAAGCAAAGCTATCACAATCTTCCAAAGAGGAAAAACATGAACTTCACAAACTATAGACCAAAAAAATTACGACATTAAGACAAATGTAATATGCTAGCCTAATAGGTTCATAAAAAGAACAAGTGAAATAAAACAATTCACTTTTTTATTCATAAAGCCTGACTTGTTCATTGTGAATCCATGTTTGCTTCATCATTAAGTATTAATGCCAATGCCAACGCTGTGATGCGCATGTCAGCAATTAATACTCAAAGACTAGGCCCCCATCTCTCTATTTAATATCTTCAAATACTACCTCAGTTTGCAAATGCTCTTTTAACACATTCTCCATATGCAGCCTGCCCTGCACTGCACATGATAGGACTATTATTTCCCTTCAGGAGCACTCCTAATATTTCATGTGCTCATGAAGTCAGCTTCTCCCAGTGGTTCCTCATATTGGATTTGTGCTTCGTATTACCTCATACCTGATCCTTTTCCAAAACATCTTCTGAGTTTTTTCTTGAACAATTCACTAACCCTCAGCAGTCAAATATGTGAAGACTATTCAGTTATTAAGTATGAAATCTCCAATTTCCTTAAGTACTAAGTTTGGCAGTTGATATCTCTGACATTTCACTTTGAGACTTCTTGTTTTATTTTCATTGTGAAGGCACATCCTCACTCTTGCAAACACACATTTTGGCTTGTGATTATCTTTCAAAATTTTTTGGAGCAATTTTGTGAAACCAGGGATAAGTCAAAAATGCATGTTATTTTTGAATATGAGTTCCATCGTGGAACCAATGCAGTGCAGACAGCTCAAAATATCAAGGAAATGTTTGAGAAGGATGTGGCTAATGAACACACAGTACATCAATGGTTTCAAAAGTTCAATTCTTGTGATTTTAATCTTGAAAATGAGTCACATGGGTAACCAGAGAACAAGGTGGATAATGATGAGCTGAAAGCTGTAGTGGAAGGGAATCCATCTCAACCTACATGGGACTTAACAGCAAGGTTTGACATTACTATTCCAACAATATTGGACCATTTGAAACAAACGGGCAAGGTAAAGAAGTTGGATAGGTTCTGCATGAATTAAATGAGCATCAGAAGAGAAATTATCTTGAAGCTTGCCTTATCTTTCTTTGCTGTCATGACATAAAGGTGAAGCATTTCTACACCCTATTGTGATGTGTGATGAAAAATGGATTCTTTTTGACAATTGCAAGTGTTCGGCACAATGGTTGAATAAAGATTAAGTGCAAAAACACAGTGCAAAACCAAAAATTCATCAAAAAAATGCAATGGTGTCTTGTAGTCCAATGATGGTATTATCCACTACAGCTTCATGAAATGTGGTCAATTGATTACATTGGATGTCTACTGCAACCAATTGGATGAAATGAGGAGGATGCTTGCGATTAAGCAGCCAAGATTGATCAATAGAAACAGGCCCATCCTCTTGCAAGACATTGCTCAACCACATGTCACACAAATAACGCTGCTTAATCTACAGCAGTTGGACTTGGAAACTCTGTCATCCACTGTATTCATCAGACCCTGCAACAACTGACTACCACTTCTTCCAGGCTTTGGACCACTTCTTGCAAGGAAAAATATTCAGTTCATAACAAGCTGTGGAAAACTCCTTTCAAGATTTCATTGCCACTCACTCTCTAGGCTTCACTGCTGGCATAAACAAGACACCGTTAAGATGGGAAAACTGTGTGGATAGTTTAGGCGCATACTTTAATTAATCGTACTGCTTCTTGTTTGAGATATAATAAACTATGCCTTTGATTTGAAATCAGACATTTCATATTTAATGATCTAACTATTACCACAATTTGAATATCATAAATTTATAATACAATTTTGTTTAATATACAAATTTGATAAATAGAAATATGCTATGAATAAATAAAAGTGATACAATTCCAAATTTTACATAAATGTGTGATAAAATTTAGCCCATGCCCTTTAGGTACAATTATGAATATTTTTTACCTACAGTTAATATTGATTATTAATCAATTACTAGTTATATATGGACTATAAAATAAATGAATCTCATCTAGTTTAGAGTTTTAGTTAAATTGTGTGCCTATATTAAAGTCTTTTATAGTGTAGGAACTCTCATTTTAACAAAATATTAAAATTTCAAGGACATATTTTTAGTATTAATATAATAAATGTTATTTCTATTGTCAACAATATCTTGATAAGAGAACTAAAACTAAGGAAATGTTTTTTTATTTGGTAACAATAGTTGTTTGGGGGTTTTTAAATCAAAATTGAAGAGATAAAAGGTAATATATATTAGTCTGTTTATGTGATTGCAAGAGTTCAATGACTCATTGAAATATTTTACTGACCACAAGAACAAACATATTGCATTTTTAAGCTTGCTCCAAATATTTTAAAGGATATCAGTTTATATATAAATATTTCCTGAAGCTCCTACTTTAGCAGGAAAAGCTAAATAAACGAAGTTTAAATTTTGCCAGTACTAATGGAGATTTATTTCCCAGTCCTTTTCTCTGGAGATAAAAGTAGGCCTCTCGTCAAGGGTAGAAAGATTTGCATATAAGATATGATTTAAAGGGCTAGAAGCATCTTTTCCACTCTTTCTAAAATGTTTCACTGTTTTGTCATATTTTCTGATAAGGTTGTATTAGAGCTTTCTCCCTTTGAGATAAAAGGCAAATATCTCTGAAAGAGTCTCTTTTGCTTTAGTCATACTCATATGGCTACTAGTGAAAAAAATATGTTCATTACAGGATAAAGGGAAGGTTGCCAGCTAACAAATCCCTAGAGTCTGTACTACACCAAACGTTGCTTAGCAATTTCCACAATTTTCTCAGTCTAATTTGCAAGAATCAAGGGGATGAGAGTATGATACATATAGTTGTAAAACTGGTATTTATTGTGTGTTTCTATTCTGTCTATATTGGAAGCTTTACAAACAAAGGAAATAGAAAGTTAAGAAGTGGATGACGTAGAGTGGCACTACTTTAAGTGGGTGGTAGGGAAAAACCTCTCCTAGCAAGTGATTTTTAAGCCAAGACTTGAGTGATGAACAGTATCCAGTTGTACAAAAATCTGGAGGAAAGACTTTTTAAGGCACAAGAAAAAGGAAGTATCTAGGCCCTGAGGCAGGAAGTTGGCTTGTCAGAGAGTAGGTAATTTTCACTTTCATTAATTTATGCATTCAATTATATTATCCCCTTAGGTTAGTTTATAAGGCTTTCCACAATTTGGTCCCTACTTAAAATTTAATTCTTCCTATCATCTAGCATGCTAATCCATGCCTCTGTGATTTTGTATATACTGTTTTCTTTGTTTAGTATTCTCATTCATTCCTCTTGCCTGATAAACTGTAACTTATCTCTTAAACCCCACTTCAAGCATTCCCTCTTTTAGGAAGCCTCTTCTCACTGTCTCCTGCCAACCTCCAGTAGAATGGCTCAATCTTTTGCTGCCATTGCCTTGTGGATTTGACACACTGCTTTGCAATTACTAATTCATGCACATGTTTTTATCACTAGTGAGTTTCTTTAGGTCAGAGACATTATTAATTCACTCCTGGGTACATATGGTCTAGTATAGTAGTAGTACTACAAGGTACTACTACTATATAGTGCACGGTACTAGAAGTATAGTAGTTACTCAATAAATCATTGTTTAAAAAGGAATGTGATATATTTTTGTTATAATTTAACTGAAGATAGCATTTATTTTTCAGAGAAGTTTCCATATTTATTCTAGTTAAAAATCAATATCCCCTAGAATGTCTATCATTATTTCATTTAAAACAATAAAATACTAAATTAAATATCATATTTTATTCAGACTATACTCATGAAAAGATTGAGTAATTTTTGACAAATAATTTTCAGTTAAACTTTTTCATTTAGCATACTTTGTGATATATTTTCAGCCTACTTTTAAATATATTGGCATCGAGAGCCAGATAGGACTTTATGAAAATTGTGATTTAATATAATAGCATGCTTTATGTGGTCTGTTTGTTTTTCTCTTTAAGTTAGAATAGTAGAGTTATGTTTGAGACATTCATTGCCTTATAATTACCAGAATGGGGGTTATTAACTTGGAACCTGAGGGCTTCTCTAACTCCTAAGTGAGTGGCAGAAATAGATTAGCTGGATGAGGAAATAGGAGGAGAAATGATGGAAGATGTGGAAAGAAAGTTGGAAGAAGGAACAGTGATTTGATTTCAAGGAGATTTTTCCATTGGTCTCTTTTCAATGCCAAACCTGCTGAGATAATACGTATAAAGTGAGGACATTCAGGAAGCTCACTTAGAAACATCACTCTGGTGGTTTCGATTCTATAGAGTTGTATAAGTGAAATGCTGTAGTTACCTTCATAGTGAACTGAGCCAAGAAGATCAAGGGAACAGGAGAAGAAAAGAATTAAAGATAGTTTCTTCTTTCTCTCTTCACTTTACTCCTTTGTCTTACCACAGAGTCACTCAAGTTTACACAATTGCTTTAACCCTTCTCTCATATCCACTTATCTACACATGAATAATAAAGATTTTCTGTGGAAGATACCTTTGAAGGGCTTTTTATAGGAAAAAAGAATTAGACATTCAAGGTAATAGGAACTGAATAGACACTGAATTTCCTATGCTCACTGTATTCCAGTTATACCTCTGTTTTTGACTCTCAGGCAATCCAAATATTTGCTCTTTCCTCTTCCTAGAAGATTCTTTCCTCACATCCTCACACATCTGAGTTTTCCTCCTGTAGGTCTCAGAAGAGTTCACAAAGACATTCTTATCTAATATGGTCCCTTTCCTCACCTCTTCCACCAGTCTGTTCTCTCTCCCATGACCCTGTTTTCTTAAGAACACTTATGATTTACAGTCACCTATGTACATTTCTTCCTTTTATCTGTGTTCTCCCCCTAGAATGTAAGCTTTCTGGGAGCAGAGACTTTTCCTGTTCTGTTCTCTGCTCTATTCCCATTACCTAGAACAGGACTACATCCAGAGGAGCTTGAGAAATATTTGCTAAATGATCGAGTGGGTGAACTGAACCCTTCCATTGCTTTTTAGAGAACAAATTCACCTGGAAAAAATGAACAGAGAAAATTTACTGGTAATAGAGCCTGGTCCCAGTCTCTGTGTGCAGCACTAGGTTAAAAACAACCTAAAAAACCATAAGCTTCAGGACCTCTCATTGCACAGGCCCCTTCCATGGCCATAGGAAGGGCTTTAGCAATGTGTTCATGCGGTCATAGGTTTTGAAAATTTGTGAAAACAAACAGTTTTAACCCTGATCTGTTGAGACTGCTGTTTCCACTCTGACCTTAGGATCTGTCTAAAGGTAAGTAGAGGTTTGAATACATTTGATATAAGCTTACAGACACACATTTACATGGGTCAGAGTCACTTTTGTATAGTATTAGGTTATGGTTAGTTGTCTTGGTGTAGCAAGATGGCTCCCAGGAATATTCCTCCAACCCCAAGTTCATCAGTCAGCATGGTGACCTGAGGTGATCTATAAACTGGTTGGTTAACCTTGCTTCAAAGAGCATGCAAGATTCTTTACTGTACCACAAAACTTGAAATAATGTTTGAATGTAAGGGCTTCCAATAAAAAGGAAACCTGATAGAAATTTTCCCAAGTTAAAAAACAATCCTAAACATTTAAATGATATTTTCAATAATAAATTGCAAAGCTGAAAAGAACTTTTTCTAAGGCATCAACAATGAAAAATATATTTTATCAAATGGTGTTCAAAGAAAAACTAGATTATTTTTCTGTTCTTTCTATAGAAAATATTGTAAAATTATTGTTATATAATGAGTTGATCAAAGAATACACAGCCAAAATGTATAGGGTAAAAGGTATTAATGGAGTGTGGCAGGTTGTTAATTAATAAAATAGCATTATACTGTTTTTCTGGATTATGTCATTTGTGGCATTCATTTTTAAAAATTTATAATTTCCATAATTTTTGTGTAATTTCAGTAATTTGTTATGATGTCAGTTCTTATTCTAAATGAATATTTATTTTTATACCTAATTTTGTGTTCATAATTTTGAATTCTTATTTTTAAAGAGGGCCTACTAAATTACATAGGCTTCAAACCCCACAAAACCCTGATATCCTCCTGATTTGGGGGTAAATATTAAGAAATATTAATAATACTTCAGGGTAGAAAAAAATGATGAACTGCCTATTGTATTATCCTGGATGGAGCTAGAACCCACTCTTCTAAGTGAAGTATCATAAGAATGGCAAAACAAACACCACATGTACTCACCATTAAATTGGTACTAATTGATCAATACTAATGTGCACACATGGGAAGTAACATTTATAGGGTGTCAGGGCAGGTAGGAGGGGAGAGATGGGGTTGTGTAAATCTATACCTAACAGATGTGGTGTGTGCTGTCTGGGGGAGGGACACACTTGTTGGGTGGTGCAAAGGCAACTTATGTAACCAAAGTGTATCCCCGTAATACTGTGAAATAAAAAAAAAATGCTTTAGGGTAACTGGTTATGAATATAGTTCCTCAAGTGACAACTCATGTAACAGACATTAGGCCCTTACAGAAGGTCACAAAAGATTCTACTTCCTTTAAATAACTTTCATATTTACCCAAGTACCTTCCTTGATAAGTTTTCAGGTAATAAATTAGTAGATAAGGTACCATATGCAGTTTACTGACCATTTAATCAATATACCATAATGGACTTTTGGCAAGCCGAGTCAAAGGTGATTTTTATCTGGGAAAATTATAGCATTGTACTAAACAGATAACAGATATAACATTAAAATATTAATAACCATGCAGAATTAGAAATACACATTAATACTTGGGGCACAAACATTTTTGTTGTTCGTTTTTGCCCACAGTGTTTCCAACACTTTGGCACTTGCTCAGTGTCTAAAGAGCTAAGTGTTTAAGTGAATGACATTTGTTCTAGGCTTTGTCTGTAGACAGGGAGAGGCTTATACCATACCATACAAGTTCTTCTTGAAGTCATTGGTGATACATGGCATGACAAAATTTACTGAATGAACTAAATTAATGAATTAATGCATGAGCCTTTAATATTAGTCCCTTTATTTATTTATTTTTAAAGTTTATATCAGTTTGGACTACTAGATTCTTATTTACTTTGGTAGGTTAGCGTCTACTACTAACATTCTTTATTTTGATGCTCAAATTGTTCTAGATTTGGCCAGCAGGGGCATTTCCATCAGGGAGCCCGGGTTCTTTTTAGTGATGAATGTTATAGAGAAACCAAGATTTGGGTATTTCGTTTGTATATTGCAATATACTAAATACATTTAAACATATTAAAAACCATGAGTTCATGCTAATGCTTCCATTTAACATCACAATTCCCTTTAGTTTGCATATATTAGAAGGAAAATATTTGTTTTCTACATACAGTGGGTCTAGATAGTAATAATATTAGTCTTGAAAAGAGCAATCCTAAATAGGTTCCACTAATAGTTAAACATAATGTATCTTAGAATCCTAGATATTGGAGGGAGATAATCTAGAGCTATGATCTAGATATTTTATAGTAGACCCTTGCGGTGTTGTTTTGGATCTGTGTTGCAGTAGAAAAATAAGATTGGGGGGAAAAAAGCTCATCCTAATACTGCCAACACTTCTACCCACATGGAAAAATCTAAGTAAGCCTTCAGAATCTTGAAATAAATGCATATTTAAGAGGAGATATAAGCAAAGAAAGAAGTAGTGACACTGTCTATGTGGGAATACTACTAATGTCCTCCCTTTGGATGAATACAGCAGCTACAAATATGATGCTGGTGATTCCACTTAGCAATAGCTGGACTATTGCTTTGCTACCAGCATGGATAACGTGTTCAAAGAAGATGATGAGTTATGAACATCTAAATGATCAAGATTTGCAACAGAAAAAGCTTTGTGTCTATATATCCAAATCCCGAGTTTTTTTCCAGGATGTCATTGGACATGGAGAACTTTTCTCTAATGGTCTGTCTGGCCCCTATTACATTAAAATTGCTTCTCTACTTGGTTTACTAATTCTAAATGTAAATTCAATAGAAGTAGAGGCCTATTTTTACTGGTTTATTTGCTTAATCTAAAAAATAAAGCATTAATAGTTTAAAGTTTGTTTTTTATGGCATAACAAAACAAAGATTCCCATTTTAATATTGCATCACATATACACTTGCTAACTATTGCATGGTAATAATTTAATATGCTGAAAAAGTGTAATATTTATGACATATGCATATGTTCATAAATGTTATTTTAACTTCAGAAATGAAAAGATAACTGAAGAAGCTATAATTTAAAAAATAATATAAATAATGCATAACAATAAATTACAGTAATTTTATTAGAATAAAAATAAAAAATAATAAAACATCATAGTTTGCCATAATAAAAAATAATTTTCTGGGCATGGTGGCACACACCTGTAGTCCCAAATACTTGGGAGGCTAAGATTGAGACTTGAGCCCACAAGTTCTAGGCTGTAGTGTGCTATGCCTATTGGGTTTCTGCACTAAGTTCAGCATCAATATGATGACCTCCCTGGAGCAAGAGGCCACCAGACTGCTTAAGGAGGGCTGAACCAGCCTAGAGCCGACACCTAGCAGTTCAAAATTCCTGTGCTGATCAGTAGCGGGATACCACCTGTGAATAGCCACTACACTCCAGCCTGGGCAGCATAGTAAAACCTTGCCTCTAAAAACAGAATAACAATAATAAAAATAAAAAATTAAAATTTGATGAGTGTTAGAAGGAAAATAAAAATAGAAATTATTTAGAAGTACTATGCAACATACACAATATGAATTGCATTCCATTTAATCATTAAAAAAATATAATTGCTATAGCTATTATCTCCATTTTATAGAAGAAACTGAGATTACACACCTTTTAAACTTGGCCAACTTCTTATAACTAATACATAGTGGAGATAGGGCTCAATGCCATTTAGGTTTTACTTCAGACCCCAAGGTCTTTTGAGTGCATTACATAATAAGGCTTTGCTATGCCTCTGGCCAGTAACAACTTTTGCTATTAAATAAATTGATTTTTTGCTTTATTCACCTGTAAAAGAAGGATATTGGCTTATTTTGGTGATCCCCAATATTTTTAACATCAACAAAATGTGTCCGCTATGTATGATGTTAATAGTTTTTTTAAAGTTTTGTTTTCATGATTGCAAAACTTTAAAAAACTATGACTCTACTTTTTATTTTGATTTTATTAATTACATCACAACTGTATATATATCTGAAGAATAGAAGTTATGACAACAACATAGTTTATTTTGAAAAATAAATTATAATTGAAAGTAGCCCAAAGATACATACAGAAGGTGCAGACTACACATATGTGGGTGAAAGCTGGCCTGGAATCATCTCAAATGGACTTGGTCCCAAAGGATTCATAAAAGGCAGTAGAATCCCAACTGAGACAATCTAAGGAGAGAGAAAATGCTGAGACCCAAATCACTGTCAGTGAAGTGCAGACAAGGGATCCCTAGCAAAGAATGAGAGAAGAATGCATGGTCTGAAGAACCCTGCAAGGAACTGAAACATTCTGCAAGGGAAAGAAGCCCAAGAGTCAGCTTTGACACCTGCCAAACCCAGGCAGCAGCAATGCCAGTTCACAAAATTACTAGCACACAGGAGCTTTCCTGTGCCCTCACATCTCTTCCCTGCCCCATCTTGAATCCAGGTGTGGTCAGAAACAGTGTGAATTAACAATTGAGGAGAGGAAGAAAGGTAAGTTGGGAAAATACAGGACTATCTATACAGGCCCTACTTTCATACCACAGGCCTGCCTTCTGTAACATGGTTGATTAGGCAAGTGCAGAAGCTTTAATTTTGAATGAAACTTAGGGTTTTTATTATTGCTCTGGCTACACATATCAGTTTCAAAACTGGAACAGTTTTAGTATCTAAAGTATCAGGAGGATTTTTATTGCTTAAGATAGCTATGGCAGACTGACCACGATTGTATTCAGGGGAAGAGAATAACCCTATAGAGCAGATTTCAAGGGGCATTAGGAGAGAAAACAGAGTTGCTTAGTGATTTCATTTTGCCAATTCTGCTTCTTCAAAATACCATCATATGTTTATATGTCCATATAGCACATATCTAAAACTATACATTTATATATGTGCATGTATCATATGGAGCATATTGTCTTTTGCAAAGTTTTCTTGTATTTTTAAAATTCTTATTTGCTAAATTCTCTTGGTTGAATTTCTATATATACTTTCTTGCTAAATGCTTTAGCTGCAAGCAAATAAAGGTAAAATCTTTATATGCAAGATGCTACATGTTTTCCTTTATAATTGAAGAAAATCTTATTTTATTTAAACCCCCTGTGTTACATGATATATATTTGATATCCTGTCATCCTTGCCTATGTTTATGAAACACAAATTACTTCAAATCAACAGGATCAGAATTATATTTGAAAAATGTGTTCAATAAGATGTGTAAAATGAGATAAAATTAATTCTAATTTAATTCACAGAGGATTTGAAATTAGATGTAAATCTGTAACATTGCATTACATTAGATATGAATTAGTATTAAATTTGCATTCAGAAAATGTACAATGTTCTCATCTGAGTACCACTTAGACAGAATATTGAAACAGATATCCTTCACTCTCTCTACTCTTTTCCTGCCACCTAAATGTAATTAAAAAATCTGTCCATCTTAATTATCAACACTAAAGACTGATTTTGAGAAATATAGAGAACCTAAGATTTACATTTTAGTGGAAGATAGAATACAATTAAGAAATACATTATTTTTATAAATGCAGAAAAATATTTCTTAAGAGATGACAATTTTAAGACCTTAAAAAATTAATCTATCAAATACTGAATTAAAAAAATTAAAAATTTGTTTTATTTATTTATGTATTTATCTATTTATTTGAGACAGGGTCTCACTCTATCACCCAGGCTGGAGTATAGCAGGGCAATCATAGCTCACTGCAACCTCTAAATCCTGGTCTCAAACAATCCTCCCATCTCAGCCTCCCCAGTAGCTGAGACTACAAGTATGTGCCACCACGCCTGGTTAATCTTTAATTTTTTGTAGAGAAGGTGTCTCACTATTCTCAAACTTCTGGCCTCAAGCAATCTTCCCACCTCAGCTTTTCAAAGCACTGGGATTATAGGCATAAGTCACCACACATGGGTCAAATACTGACTTTTAGTTGTCAAGGCTAATAGAGATATACAAAACACAATAGAGTTTCTTGAATGAATGTTCCTGGGTTAGCTTAAAGACAGTATTCTATCAGTATGTGGGCATTAAAAAAAATGTTATTTGAAGGTGGGGTGTGGTGGCTCACACCTATAATCTCAGCACTTTGGGAGGCCATGGCAGGAAAATTGCTTGAGGCCAGAAGTTCAAGGCTGCAGTCAGCTATAATCATGCTGCTGCACTGCAGCGTGGGTGACAAAGTGAGACCATGAGACCTTAACTCTAAAAAAAAAAGAAAAAAAGAAAAAGAAAGAAAGAAAAAAAGAAATGTTAAATGTCAAGGTATAGGTCCTACAATTATTTAGAACTTAAATGTTGTCCAAAAGATACTACTATTCGTATAGACAAATATTCACCTTCTCTGACTCCCTTCCCACCAGGGGTGGCCATGTAGCATAAGTGTAGGCAATGAGATATAGGCATGACCCACTAGGGACATCTGAGAATATTTTTGCTTTTCTAATACAGACACCCCTTTTGTCCCTTTCTCTTTCTCCAGCCTACAGTACAGCTGAAGGAGAAACTATCTTGCCACCATGATTTGACAAGCATGAAGATAAAGGCTTCTCTACAAGGATGACGGAGCAAAAAAGAGAAGGGGCCTAGATTTCCTACGTTCACACCTCTTGTCATGAAAAAAGAAAATGCCATTATAAGGTTAAGCCACAGAAATGGACTTCTATTTCATGCACTTAAATATATCACAATTCATACAATATCCATTACATTGATAAGAGTATCCATTTTAAAGGATTAATCTGAGGGGCTCACAGAGACCTAACTCAATCAACTCTCAGAAAAAATCAGAGTTCTTTATTTCATTGTGATTTTGAAGATGATTTTTTACCATTGTTAGTTACCAAAGCAAACTGTTAAATATATCTGTACTTTCAAATTTTATGAAGAATGCAGATGAATCTTGTTATTTTCTATGAATACGATTGTGTGTGTGTGCGTGTGTGTGTGTGTATGCATGCATGTGTACTCAAGGTGCCTGAAGAGACCATCATTTTCTGGGTCACTCAATGCTAGTTATCTCTAACTCCTTTAAATTTCCCCGCCCAAATTCTACTATGGATTCTAATATATCCTATTGAAGATGATTTAATGATGTCTTTATCTTAAACTTATCATCATTGGAGGTTAGATTGTGTGTTTATGTGTGTGCATGTGTGTATTCTGACTTCCTGACTTTATCTGTGGGTAAAATATCCTGTCGAAGAATTATTTCTTTATAGAGCCAACCAATGTCCTGTCTGACTTTTGGACTCCCACCCTGGTTGTCACTCAGCCACTCTGAGTATTTAGAACAATTAATATCTAGCAGTCTTTAAGTTCGGGGTAAAGTAGTGTAACCGTTTCACATATTAATAATAACTTAAGCCCTACAGTGACATTTTGTTGTTCAAAGTCATTATTGATACAGATGCTATTTGCTCTGAGAATAAAAATAATCACTTTAAACATCACTTAAATATTTGAAATATACTCTCTCAACCTCCCATGAAAATGAAGGAAGATGAAAAGTTTACTAAGACAAAAACGGTACTTGAAAAGAAGGAAAACAACTGTTTCTTAGTCTGGAAGCTGTTTCCATGGGAACTGTCTGGACTTAGAAACAATTGGAGGCCTATACTTACTTTGCCCATCAAATGTGAGCAGTGCCTAGGAGGAAGAAGGCTGAGTGAGGCTGCAATTCATACCCACTACTCATCCTTAGTACATAGAGGCAGGGATTTTGCCAACCACCAGTTTGAACAGCCATCCATTTCCTGAAATATAATTTACTTTTAGTGGTAGCTAGGGACATTGCCTTCTTAGATTTTACTATCCTCTGCATACCCATAGCCATCAAACACTCAGAAAATTCAGTTCCCAGTAAAAGAATATGAAGAGAGGGGTTGGGAGTAAAAAAGATGCATCAAAACTTGCAACGTCATGTCAACTGTAGGTAAGGACAATGCTTATGAGAAAAGCTTGGGAGGTATAATATATTATGGAATACTGCTTTGGGAAAAAAACAAATTTAAGTAAAAACAGGCTGAATAATTCAGAAATAAATTCTCATCTTAGAAGGCAGAGAACCAGGCAATAGATTAAGATCCCTTTTTATTATGCTCAAGCCTGTTAAAAGCTAGAAATTGTGCTTAAAATTATGTACATTAATTTGCCTTCTACTTTTAGAACTACTTTGAATAAAAAATACAGATGCAAACAAATTGACTTAAGGAAAAAATTCTTCATCTTAGGAAAAGGGAAAAATTACACTAAAACACTTATCAAAATGATTTTACTATAAGAAGCAGAATAACTCATTTTAAAATACCCAGAACTGAACTAGGCAACCTAATTAAAAATATTTAATAACATAAATATCCTGATAAAATTTTTGAAATGTTAAGGATAAAGAAACTATTTTATTAAAAACTGGGCCCCCAAATATGTAGGTTATCTAGTGGTCAGAAAAAATACTGGAAACCTCACACAAATTCTCAACTGGCTTTAAAATTAAACCTTTGCAACATCAAATCCAAAATGATAATGGATAAATGTTTACAAAGATTTTTCCTTTTTTGTTTTTCTGCAGGGCAACAAGGCCAGGGAGCAGGTGGCAAATGAATTCTTTTTATTTTATTATACGCAAGGATTTTATAAATTATGACACTGACACACACTCCAGAAAAGTTTACACAAATGCATACTCTGGAGGGTCAAAACTTAATTGAAATTGAGAAATAAAAAATGGAAAATTTGGAATAAATGTTCTTATGGTGAGCCTTGTTATGTGTGAATCCAATTAATTTCTGTACAAATGTTAACATAATTTAATACAGTGTTGTAAATGTCACTTTAAAAAGAATGTAATTATACAAAATAATTAAAGAATAATAATCTATACCTCTAACATATAATCCATATGTCATATTAAATTAAGAAAGATCTGTGATTGTAGGGGTGGGGCAGTAAAAGCACATTAAATTTCTTGTTTTACATAAATTGAGGTTAAAAGTTACATTTCCTCATTATATTTGAAGCTAGAGAAATTGTATAATCAGGAACTCTATTAAAGAACATAAAGTAAGCCCAGATCAAAATTTTTAAATGCTCCATTCTTTTAAAACTATGACTGAATACAATAGCCAAAAAAGCAAAGTGCATGTTGCAAATTAGTGAACACAAAGATAAGAGCGAAATAGCCAAAGTATACAACTCAATGAGAGGCTAATGTAAATTCAGTTATTATAGTTAGTATAAATGGTTTCAATATCAACAGGTGAAGGACATCAGAACTAAATACAAAATAAATTCAATTATGTGCTTCTTCCAGAAACTTAATTGAAATTAAAATTTTAAATATATGCCATGTTAAATCTTTTGGCTTCATCTGTCTTTGGACATTTGGTCACTTGCCTCAGACAAACTAACATTCTGCATGAACACTAATCAACTACTTGCAGGTACTGTTCATGATATCCTGCCTCATGCCCATGCTCTGTATCTCCTGCCACCTGTCTTGGACTTTCATGTTGATGCTGAGGTATAAGGTGCACAGGTGTCTTCCTGGCCCCTTCATTCATGTGCAACCCAGGTGTAAAAGGGAATTAATTTCCTATGGGGCAAGACTTTAGTCAATGAGAGGCAAGAGAGATTGGATAAATTCTTTACCTTCCTTTTCCTGAATAAAAGGCCCTAATATTTGCTCATTTATGTAACTTTTTGAAAATAATGCAACATGGATGACCAAACAGCTACACTACATACTAAGTGGTGGTCAGCATGGTAACCTATCTTGTATTGGCTTTTCTCTCTTCCTTAGGCTTTGTTTTCTGGAGACCTCAGGGCAAGACAGTTGATAATAGGAGTGTTCTTAGAAAGTGGACCATAAAGATGGGATCTTAGAGTTGGCCTATTTATTTGTCTGACAACAGTGAGGATTTCAACTCTAGTGGTAATTAGGATAGTAAAAATTTCTTGTTAGCAACAGCACCATCATTAAGATTTTCACCTTTGTTAAATTGGAATAAAGTGCAGGTAAAAGGAGAAGCATTGGAATATATGATCGTTGTGGTTTTAGAAATAATGGAGTCAACAATATTTATAAAGAGTGTGTGGACTGACTTCTCTTAATGGCACTACAGATACTGAAAAATAAAATACTAAGCTTAGGCCAGCCAAATGCCAAAACAGGGAACAATTTGAAATCTAGAGGTCTTCCAGGGAAGTTTTTAGGAAAACTCTCATCTCCTGTTGCATCATGGTAGAATGTGCTAAAAATCAGGTTCAGGATCTCGTGAAAGGGTGGCAGAGCCCTGATGCTTCCTGAATGCACAGACTCACAAGGCCCTTATGCTAATGTTAGTGGCTTAATAGGAAAGGGATGGGATACTGGGACCTGAAACAGGATTATTTGGTTAAACACAGCTGAAATTATTGAACTCCCACCCTCTTCTGAAACTTCCAAGCTGACAGAAGCAGCCCCCTTCCCCTAGTCATAGGAGACTATACAATGACATAATCTGAGATAAGCGCCTCTCAGGATGATCATTTCCTTCATGGTCCACCCACCTGCCTTCATTAGCTAGAGTTAGGCCTCAGGACAACCTGAGTAGAAAAGTTTAATCCCTCTTCAGGAGAAAATCGTTTCTGTGCCAGAGGAATTGATAGATCTGACTAGTAAGTAATGGCAGAAACCTAAGAAACAAATGTGAGAATAAAGCTTCAGAGTTGTACCATGGAAAGTAGAACATAAGGCTAGATATGGGAGAATTTATTGAACAGAGGCACTCACACCAGTCTCAGAATTTGATGATCTGGCAACAACACTAATGTCTACCTCAAAATATTTTGCTGAGATAGCACTTTCAAACTCAAATATAGCAAATACTATAAAAATCTGGAATTTTATAACATAGTATTGAGGAAGGGGCCAGAAAAACTGGAGAATGGAAATGTTAGAATGGATTTATTATGTCATACCTGAGGACCCACAACCTGATTAAAATCCCTGTGTGGGCCCAGTGGGTGTTCCATAAACAATGAACTGTGGTGAGAGCACCAGCATCTTTAAGAAGCTTGGTTGGTGGTGGCTGTGCTCAGCCGGCTGCTGTTGATGGCAGGAGTCGTGGCTTTTGAACTGAGCTCTTTAGTATTGATGGAGATGAGGGAATTGCTGAGGCTAATGTGTAACACTCAATCATCAGAGGCAAGGTGGTTGTAATTACCAGATTTGTCACTAAGTTGCCTTGACCTTCAGGGGCCTGAATAGCTGATAGGTCGTGGTGTTCTTAGACATGAGATAGATAGGCAGTTGTCTACGAGAGAGGGAAAGAGAGAAAAAAGAAATGATGGGCATAAGACTAATATCAGCTGCTAAAATGGAAAACTGTGGTTCTTCATCCAATTTCCAGACATAAGTCAGTTCTCAAGTTTAGAATCAATTGATTGAAAAGCATGGACCCCTTGAGAAAAAAAGTCTGCAATGTCACCTCAAGCATATACAGTAAATATTCCCTTGATTATTCTCCAAAGGGACCTGGAACCACTTCCAGGGAAACTGAACACTAGTGAATGGGAAAACATATATTTCTAGGACAGTTAGATATAATGTCTGTGCGGACACTGATGTCAGGGGATCTGAAACACCATCACTAAGCTTATGGAGGCCAGGTAGAGTTTGGCCCAAATGTATTTCACAGTGCATCCAAGCATATTTGGATCTAACCTGTGGTTATTTCCTTGGTCCCCATGTGCATGATGGAAAGAGAAATTCTTAGCAGCCAGTAGAACTCATACATTATGGTCTGTGGAATAAAAGCCGTTAGGGTATCAAGAGCCAAGTGGAAGCCTCAGAAACCACAATCTCATCCTGAGGAAAATTATAAATCAAAATACTATATCATATGAAGAAATGCTGAGATTGGTACCACTATTAAATGTAGAGGATGTAGGGGTGCTGGTCCACATCATCTTTACATTTAATATACCTACATGTACCCTAAAGAAATGAAATAGATCTTGGCAGATGACATAATATTACTACAAATTTATCCAAGTGGCAGTCCCAATCACATCCTCACAGCTGCTATATTCTACCATCTGCTGCAGAAGCTGCTATTGAGGCTACCACTTGGTTAAGTGACAGTAGATTAACATAGGCTTTGGCACTTGTTATAGGACTACTGATCTTGCAGATACATTTTTTTTCCCCAATTCGCTTCAATAAGCAGGATCAAGTTCTGTTTTTATTCACATGGTAAGAATAGCACTACCCATTGACTCTGTATCCCAGAGATATGCTGTCTTGCTCTCTGTCACAGTAGAGAATGCAGGTATCTTGATCATCTTGACAATCCATAGAACACAACACTCGACTAGTACGCTGATGACATCATGATAACTGGACTTGGGGAGCAGAAAATGGCAAGTATAGTAGATATCCTAATAAGACACAAGTGCCTGGGGGTTGGAAACAAGCTTCATGAAGATTCAAGGTGCAGCCACAGTTTTGGAAGTCCAGTGGTCCGTGACATGCCACAACATTCCTTCTAAGACTATACAGTGAAATTTTTTACTTTATAAATGACACTCCTCTGAAAGAAGCACAGTGTTTAGCAGGCCTGTTCTGATTTTTGAGCATACACTGATCTGGATAATACTACACTGACCCATGTATTTGGTGACTTGGAAGTTGATAATTTGAGTGGGGCCTAGAGGAAAGGAAGATTCTGCAGAAGATGCAGCCTGAGGTGTCTAGCCACTTGGGCCCTAGAACCTAGCAGATTTGATGAAAGTAGAAATATCTGTGAAGAAAAAGGTTGCTGTGAGTCTCTGAGAAGTCCCTGGGGGTTTAGAGGAAGATAGTACTTTCTCTGTAAAAGCACTAGTCTAAATTTGAAGAAACACTCCTGCCTTGATACTGGGTCCTACTAGAAAACTGACAGCCTGACTACAGGATGCTAAGTGACTATGCCACTGGGGTTTATTTTCCTGAGCTGGGCATTATCTGATTCACCATTTCCTAGATTGGGAAGATATAGAAACAGCATTTGGGCTTCAGCTTAAGCATTATCCAAAATACAATAGTAAATTACAAAAACATGCAGCCCAGATTCCCACGTCACTTGCCTCTGCTGCGCTAACGCTTCTATCTGAACTTACACCTTTGGCCTTGAACGGTATTGCTAATAGCCAACTAACCTAAAGAACTTTATGTAAATGCAGATTGATGTGAAATGTCAATGCTAAACCAAACAGGGTCGATGCCAATCCTCATGCTGGTGGACCAATAAGCAAAGAAAGAAGTTATAGTATTGGTGTGAGTAATCAATTCTAATTGCCAAATAGTCTACAGCTGTTACATAACAAGGATACAGAGGATGTTGTCCAGAGCCCACAGAATTTATGAACTTTTATGCCCATGATAACTATAAATGAATAATTATAGCAACCATGGTTGAATATATATATATGTGTATATACAGATATATATATTTCTGTGTAATATGTAGTGGCTTAGGACAAAAACAATAAATTATTTTGTTTATGAATCCAAAATTTATGAATCCAAAAGGTCAGCAGGGGCATCTTATCTCTGCTATATGAATTGTCTGGTGTTTCAGCAGGGATGAATTGAATGCATGAGAGCTGAAATGGCTGGGGACTGCACATGCATTTATTTTTCTTTGTGTACTCCCAGGGACTTACGTAATTCAAAGACTCTAAATGAGATCTCTCTAGCATGTTACCCTCAAGGTAGTAGAATTTTTCATGTGGTGGCTCAGAGAACCAGGAGTGAGTGTTCCAAGAGACCAAGGAAAAAGCTGCGACATTTCTCATAATCTAGCCTGGGAAGTCATACATTAACACTTCTGCCGTATTCTACCAGTCATACAGGGATAGCCATTATTTAATGCATGAGGGCACTATACCAGAGCTTAAATACTGGGAGATGTGAGTCACTGGGGTTCTATCTTGTAAGATGG
>CAUYRT010093432.1:0-10432 GCA_963574885.1 Lepilemur ruficaudatus
ATCTTTTTTTTTTTTGTGACAGAGTCTCACTCTGTTACCTGGGCTAGAGTGCCGTGGAATCAGCCTAGCTCACAGCAACTTCAAACTCCTGGGCTCAAGCGATCCTCCTGCCTCAGCCTCCTGAGTAGCTGGGACTACAGGTATGCACCACCATGCCTGGCTAATTTTTTCTATATATTTTTAGTTTTCCAGCTAATTTCTTTCTATTTTTTTAGTAGAGACAGTGTCTCGCTCTTGCACAGGCTGGTCTCCAACTCCTGAACTCAAATGATCTGCCTGCCTCGGCCTCCCAGAGTGCTAGGATTACAGGTGTGAGCCACAGCACCCGGCCCAAATCCTTTTATTTTTATAAATACTTTTCCTTCATCTTTTATGTTTTTATTTTTAAATGAACATACTTAAAATACCAAAGAATAAGTTTCAATGCAATAATCCTCCTAGATTGACTGGCAAAATTAGAACATTAGTAAGCCATAAGGGCTAAATTAACGGCTGCAATACTCATGATTTAGTTCTAACTTCTCCCACCTAACTGGCGCCACTACTGCAAGAGGCTGGTTGGCCACAGTTTATGAGAGTCGAGTACACCAGTCTGTTATCAGCTTTTGACAATGGTGCACTGCATTTCGTTTGAAGTAGAATTTGTAAATAGTAGCACAACTTGACAGTATTTTTTAATTCTGTCCGCTTAACAGCCCATCATGTCAAAGAAGACCAAGAGAACCCTGAAGGAAGAGAACAGATTTTTAATGAGGACTGGGAATTGCAATATTATCTTGTTTCTGCTAAAGATAATTTGCTTGCTTTGTGACACGGCAATATCAGCGTTAAAGAAATTCATTGCTCATCAGCATTATAACACTCATAAGGACCGCAAATATTTTAAATTAGAGGGAGAGGTGCAAAAGGTTGTACTGCAGAAATTAAAAGATGCAAAAGCAAAGACAATACGTTCAAGCAGCAATAAGACCTGGAAATAATGCCACAGAAGCAACTTATAAAGTAGCTTATATGCTTGGGGAAAAAAGGGAAGCCATTCAGTGATGTAGAAATTTTGAAAGAATGCATTAGAGTCTTAGCCTACATTTCTCTTAATTATCACTTCTTAAATCTCACACAAGACTACCATCTCTGCCAAGAAATACGACTTTTTAATGAAAAAAAAAATAAGTTAGTACCAGAGTTGGAAGCCCTCAAATAGCTGGCAGAGATGTTTTGTGTGTTTTCCTATCAATGACGGGACATAAGTGGATGTTACGTTATCTGTGAAACATTTCTTCCCCCAAATAAACACAGCAGTTTGCTTTCCAAGGCAAACTATGAGGAGCTATGACTAGGATCGAATCGTCTTTCAGAAATAGAGGACTTAGTAAAACAATCTTCCTATTAGCAAGTACATTCCCATAGCAGTTTCAGGTTTGTTTATTTTCCTCTCACACAGCTGCCCACATTCTTCTAACCCATACTTTACCCATATGGATAAACACTCTCGAACCCTTTGCTTTGAGAATTGCAGGTTTTATTTGCACTGAAAATGGCAGAAACAAAATAACTGGGCAAGAGAAAGAAATTTGCTATCTTCCCTGCCCTCACTTCTAAGCTAAACTATATTGGCTTCATTTTCTGTTACCTCCCCTAAGAAATACCACCAGTCATAAATATCATAGCCGTCCCCTAGACTTTGGCTGACATTTCATGCAAAATTCATTTTAGAGAACATCCACCTTTTAGTGATTTATAGCCAAAGTGTTAGGGATTTCAGAAAGCGAAAGATTTGAAATACAACCAAACAAAGACCTCACCTTGTCCGTCACTGTGCGCTCTTTTTCCGGTGGGTGGTGGTGCATTGGAGACTTATTGTTCTGAAATTAGAAACAGAACAGAACAAAACCTCTATGTTCTTGTGGAAGGGATTTCACGGTCATTACATGAAAGATAAAAAGGAAAATGCCTGCTGCCAGGCTATCAACCTGAAGGATGAATACTTCAGTATGGGGGAAACACCATCTCTTAAGGCGACCCCTAGCATAACTGGAGACGAGACGCAACTACAGCAGACTTAGTGGAAATTTGCCCAAGAGTTGTTTAAACAGACAGAGTCAAGGTGGAAGGGCAGGGCTGAAAAATAGAGACAGGGCCTGGAAATTAGAGTCTAAGGATTTCTTGTTTCCAGTTTGGATGGTAAACCAAGTGTAAGAACTTCTGGCCTGTCAGCCTCCCTGGACCACCGTCCTCACTTGCAGACCACAGAGCATCAAATTAACCTGTCTTGTGCTGCATAGAATAGGTTTTTTAAAAGAAGGAAAGGTAGAAACATCCAAAAACCCATAGAAAGAGGCTACGGCACATGAGGAAGCTCCGCAGTGCTAACACAAACTTCAAGAGTCATTTAAGATGTAATGAGAACAATTACATTTTCATACACCCATACACACCCACTCCCTCACCCTTTATAAAGAGCCAAAAGAGCTATATTTAGGATGTTCCAAAACCACTGGCTATGAATGCACTCTCACAGAACCTTCTTAACCTTGACTTGACTGTCGCTTTAAATATTTAGCCATTAAAAAAAAGCACTTGAACACCTGCGTTACAAAGAAAACGTTTCATTTCCCTACTAGAAAAACAATCAAGCAAATTTAAATAAATTACCTCAGTGCATCTCCAGCAATGGCCCAGCTGCCTGGTTATTTGTCCCGGACTTGCTGTCAGATGTAACTTACCCCTGCCTGGTCGATTTATCCAACAAAACGCAATGTGCTGTTGGCATTCTTTGGAGTAAGGAGAATATGGGAGACACCATTCAAGAATGGGAAATGGAGAAGAGGGGAAGGTGACTTCTGCTGTAGCTAAGAGGGACTCTTTGGTTACACCAATCCCTGTGTGTTCCCCCACCCCTCCTAGCCACATCCCTGTCTCTACACCCTTTTCTCTCCCCCACATACTTAGGAGAGAATGCTGTTGTGCCACGCTTCTCTAGGTGAGGTCCCCAAACAAGGAAGAGCAGCATCACCTGAGAACTCGTTAGAAATGTAAGTTCTCAGGCCCCACTCAAGACCTTCTAAATCAAAAACTGCGGGTGGAACAAGGAAATCTGTGGTGTAACAATCCCTCCAGGTGATCCTAATGCACACTTGAGTTTGGGAACCACTGCTGACGTGAAAGAGAATCACACCTGTCTCCAATTGTCTTTCCAGAAAGCTCAATATTCAGTTTACCGCCCCAGGTCACCTTAGTTTGGGGAATTTAGTTTGCATTTCTAAAGCAGTTATGAACCTTTCCAGAAATCTAAAGCTGTTCGAGTTATGCAGGGTTTGGGGGTTTTTTCCCCCTGCTTTCATAATTTAACCATCATATACACTACACGGAGACATCAGCATCCCCTATCAAAAGAAAGGGAGCCGCCTAAGATCATCACATGCTGAGCATAGGCACACAAGAATGTCTTTGGGATCCTGCCACTTAAGCATCTTCTGGCCAAGCCGTGGGCCTGGGAAGGAAGGAAGTGAGGAAGGCTAGTGCTCTGGAGAGGCTGTCCCATTCACAGGCGTCACCTAGTGGGCACTGCTGAGAGGGAAAGTGGTCTGGGAGGCATTCACCACATGCCTGATGCCCAGCGTCACAGCTGCTACTGCTGAGACCTCACTTTGCACCAAAACGTCATGGGACAGAGAGAACAAGCCGGTCTGGCTATACAGGGAGGTTGGGGAGTCTAATCAAATGGTGCTAAGTTGCTCTGATATCATCTGGGAAGATCAAAAGGTATCTTTAAGTAGGAACATACTGAAAATACCATATTTAAAAGCAAAATCTCAGAAGTTTATCATATTCCAACTTTTGGGTTTCAGAAGCAAAAACTATCAAAATAAATTAAGACACATATCTCTGGTCTGGCTTTAGCCAAATGACACAGCCCTGGCTTTAGTTCAGTGTCCTGTAAAAAATGCCAGATTGGGCTGTCCACTTTGTGACTTTTGGGGGGATGCTGTGATGCCCCAGGTTGCCCCACTGTGGCTATTAATCCATGACACCTAAACTCGCATGCCCCCTAAGCCGTGGTCTCCACCTTCTGCCTTCCTGTAGGTTCTGATGCTGGCTCCAACTGCTGCCCAGACCTCTCCGTCCCTCTGACTCATCAGCGCTATAAACTCAGTTTTACTGTACGGCTCAGACCCAGCTCCAGTCCTGTGAGGGAGGGCGGAACATTCTTGGGTGACACAGCACTGTTTTATGTGAAACTCTGGGGTGACCCTCACTCACAAAGGTGAAGAGGGGACTTACACAACATGGTGCGATGCGAGCCTGATGAGTCAGGATGTTCTCCTGTGTGCACGGCAGCTGTGTCACCGGGGACAGTCCTGTTGAATGTAGAGGTGACATGTCATACAAATAAGTTTAATTTTCAGGGCTTGCAAAAGTCCACTCTCCCTCTCCAGATTTTCAGATTTGAATGGAAAGTGAATTGACATCTTAATGATCTGAGAATTTTTTAATATTTGAAAAAAAAAACAATTTCTAAAACTTTCCAAAAGAGATGGTTGAATGTTAGCAGACTAGAATATAAGAGTTATAAGAATCCATTATTGGGAGACAGGGTGACTGCCTGCATGAAGAGAGAACTCCAGAGTAGATCAGGAGGAAACCTGGAAAACAAACTGTGGCCCAAATTGCCTCACCCTTTATTAGAAAGAGTAGGCCTTGTGGATAGATGAAACTGAGTTCAGGTTCCAGTTCTATACCTACTTGGGCAAATGACTGTCTCGTTCTCCCTCAGCTTCAATTTCCTTATTTCTAAAATGAGGAGAAAATCTACCTGGGAGCACTGTTGCTAGGAATTGTAGATGTTCGATTAATACTATCTTTTACTCTTTTTAAAATTGTTAAATATTGAATATTACAGAAGAATATAAATTATCTAGGCATTAAAATAGCAATAAAATAAATGATTGAATTAACAGCATACAGAAAAGAATATTAGCAATACCTCTGAAATGCCCTGCGTCCTTCCCCAGCCATCCCTACAGATAACTATTAGCAGTTCTTTTTATGCCCTGAAGTCTGCCCAATCAGCTAGATGAACCACTTAGCTCTTTAAGGAGAGGCACTTGTCTTGTTCATCATCCCTGTGGAAGTTGTACAAGGGGCTTCAAAGATAGGCCTCCCTTCAGTTTTGAGCTCTGCCATTCCTGGACACCCCATCCCTAGTGTTTTCCCCACCTTTCACCTGGTTTCTGACCCACTGCCTCATTGTGAGCACAAGGATCATTATGTTCCCTACTCCCTGATGGCTTCTGGGCACTTCCCGATCCAACAGATTCCTGCGTCTGGCCTCCAACCTTTCATTCCCAGCCTTGCCTCAGTTCTCCCCATTCTGAATTGAGTCAGTACCTCTGTCCAGAGTCCCAGTAGGATATGTTTCAGGGGTGCATAAGCGCTGCCCTCATGCTGAAGGGACAGGAGACAACAAAGGAACGGGCGGAGAAGGAACCCTTAGAGAGAAGAGCAAGATTATGACACCAAGGACATAGGGTGTAAATCTCCCTTCTTTGTGGCCTGCTAGTGTGATGACAATGAAAAGGTAACCTGACTCCAACCCTAATAATAAGACAGCACGTTATGTTGGGAATCTACCATTCTAGACTAAAACACTGTCCATTTATTTTAGAAAGTGCAAAGCTGCACACAGGTGTGTTGAGTTTTCAGGACACCATGGGGGGTGTCTTAAGCACAACAAAAATGGCTGTTTCTTTTCTTTCCACATTGAATTGCCCCATCTCTCCCCTCTCTCCATCAATCTCCCCCAGCCAACAACTCAGTCATATGTCCTTGGAGCCATTTATATGGTGCCAAGTCCACATGGTCAAATGAAACCATCTGGTCTGCAGTAATGAAAGAGGCCTGTTCTCAGCACTGCAGGACACAGCAAGGGAAGAAGAAGACCTGGCCTATGCCCAAGAGATGTTTGCAATGTACCAGAGATATATGATCAGCTTAATTAAATATGAGTGGGAGCACAAAGTGTGGAGCTAATACTTTATATGAGACCAATTACAGTTGGGTAGCTATTAAACCGCATATGGCGATTGTTCTCAAAGTGTGGCCCCCAGACCAGCAGCATCAGCAACACCTAAGAACGTGTTGGAAAGGCAAATTCAGCCTCCTCCCAGACCTACTAAAGCAGAAATTGGAGGAAGGGGGAGAAGGAGAGATGAGCAATCTGTGTTTTAACAGGTGATTCCAATGGCCACTAAAGTTTGAAACTCAATGTTCTACAGCAAGGTTTCTCAACCTTGTCACTATTGACATTTTGGCCCAGATAATTATTGTCCTGGGTGCTATCCTGTGCATTGTAGGATGTCTGGCAGCATCCCTGACCTCTACTGACTAGATGACAGTAGCAACCCATCCCCCAGTTGTGACAATAAAAAAATTGTCTCCAGACATTACAAAATGTCCTTTGGAGGACAAAATTGCCCCTAGTTGAGGACTATTGCTTTATGGTAAAGTGTTCCCTGGTGTGATTGGAATTATTACAGACAATGTAATGGTACAGAGTATTAATAATGGTACACAACACAAAAGCATAGCGTTATGCTTTTCTCTAACAATCAAGAGAGACAAAACTATGAAAGGACACCAAATGAACCCACACTCCTCGAAAAGCTCTAGTTCCTGGTTATCTTTAACTTACAAGATTATAGGTGACTATTATTTCCTTCCCTGTAAGCTTTTTGTTTTATTTTCCGAATGTTCCACTCCATATGTGTATTATTAATACAATCACGCCAGAACAGAGAACTTAAAAGAAATAGAAGAAAAATGACTGGGATAAACATTGGAATTTTTTTCATCTAAATATTTCTTCCTCTAATTTATCAAGGAAAGGATGAGCCCCAAATGACACTGGTGTTTTCTTGCCAAATCTGCTCTCACCCAACATCTAAAAAGATAACATTTATACATAGCGCTTTATAAATTGCCCAGTTCTTTCACATGTATCCTCTTGTTCGATGATCACAACAATCCTTTAAAAGAGTCTGGATCCCCAAGTTCCCGCCACTAGTAGGTTTCAGATCTTTAAACTAGTTTCTGATCATTCCAACTATTTTCAATGCCTAAAACCAGAACCATTTTCTCCATTTTAACAACTACAGAACTTTGTTGTTCTTGGTTTTCCAGCCCCTAGAACAGACCGAGAGTCTAGACGCTTGCTAAACAAAGCCTGGTTCCCAGGCCAACTGCATCCTGTCACCTGAGAACTGTTTAGAAATGCAGGCTCTCAGGGCCACCCTGGACGTAGTTAATCAGATTCTGTATTTTAGCAAGCTCCCTCAGGTGACTTATGTGCACATTAAAGTTTGAAGATCACTGACTTGGACCGCTGAGCTGGTGATCATGTGAAGGCTAGTGTTGCTACTTTATTCATCTTATGTTTTCTAATCCACTGCACCACTTGGTACCTGTTGGTATTATTAGTCCCTCGCTGCTGCTGTAACGAATTGCCGCATGCTTCGTGGTTTAAAACAAAACAAAATTATTGCCTTAGAGTTCTGGAGGTCATACATCCAAAGTGGGTTTCACTGGGCTAAAATCAAGGTGTCATCAGGGCTGTATTCCTTATGGAGGCTGCAGGAGAGAATCCATTCTCTTTCTCTTTTAGCTTCCAGTAGCCACAGACGTGCCTAAACTTGTGGCCTCTTTCTCCAAGTTCACAGCCAGTAGTATGGCATCCTCAAATCAAATCTCCTTCTCTCTTTCTCCCTCCCCCTCTTTCTCTCCTGTCTCCCTCTTTCACTTATAATTACCTTACAATTACCGTGGGCCCACCTGGATAATCCAAAGTAATCTCCTCATCTCAAGATCACTAGTTTAATCACATCCTCAAAGTCCCTTTTGCCACATAAGGTAGGTTCTAGGGATTAGGGTGTGGACATCTTGATCTTGGGGGGCAGGGAGTCACTATTCTATCACACTCAATAAATGTTTGCTGAATTATATTCAAATGGGATAAACTGACCTATGTGTGTTACTTCTCTCCAGACTCCTACTTTCTTAGGAGCATGATCTCCCGTCTAGGCACTTGGTGCTTCTTACTAGTCGGTCTGCCTGTCCTTGTCTACTTTTCCAGTTTCCTCTCTAGACCACAGCACCCAGAGCTGGCCCCCTTCTCCTGCCTGCCATTCGCATCTGTATTCACATCTTGCTATATTTTTAGCAAGGCTGTTAGTGTCAGCTCTCATTTCCTATCACTCTCATCTCATCCGTCCAGACATGTCCACTAGCCACTGCCTGTATCCTCCACTTCTCCTCCCTTCTTTCCACTGTCTTCCCCTATGCCTGGGGCCACCTGCCTGCCACCAGCCTGTCAGCCCATACCACTCTTCTTTCAAATCTTCCTGAATATGCACTTTTACAAAAAGACTTTTAATGTTTACTTCATGGAAAGACATCATTTCTTTTTCCACACCCTCTCGAGTTCATAAGAAAAAAATGAAAAAGAGAAACCACAAATAAATATACTATTTTGTGTTGTCAAAGCACATTTCCAGACTCTTAAGAATGTGCGAGCTGGACTTCATCAGTGCCTCTACATTGTCGTGGTGAGTAGATTAAGAGGCTAAGGAAATCATTAACCCCTGGTTGAGAACACAGACTGAAAAATTTTCCATACAGTGACAGCCAAGGTTTATTTTCGAGTTTAATGTCTTACTGTGTTCTTTCCATGAATCAGTCCGTCTGATTTGCTGAGCATCACATAGTGGCTAGAGGCGATGGGACATAGGAAAGGCTGGGATTTTGACTGGGAAATTTGAAAAGCAGGCCATATTTTGGGACAAACCAAAATGTGATGACAGGCTACAGAGACTTAGGGGATAACTTGGTAGGATTCAAAAAAGATGTAAAGGAAAGGGACCACTATTGCCATGCTTACAAAACAGGGCTAAAACTACCTCTCAAGGGGACTCAGAGAAACAACAGAGATAATATGAGCAGAAGTACTCCAAAGTTTCAACCTGCCATATGTATTAAAATACTAATGATGACATTAGCCAAGAAAAAGAACTTTCAATCATATAAGAATAAGAGAGCTCAGAAAGACTAACAGTTTTGCCCATGGTCACCTCACTACCTGACCCTGAAATCACAAGGTGCAGGAAAATAATTATGAAGCTGGGGCAGACTATAACCCCATTACATCTGACTAACATAATGCTAATGTAGTTTACAGCAGCAAGGTACTCAAATGAAATTTTTCTTAGCCACGCTTAAAGCTAGGAATGGCCAAGAGAGAGTTCTGGACATTAAGGCATAAGCAGAAAACTGCTGAGAATTACTGGAAAAGGTTTGTTTTCCTAACTTAGACACTGGCTTTTACTCTTTGTCTTTTTCTCCTTACACCTTCCAGGAAAACAGAAAGCAGATGGAATGGCTGGACCTGCAGCAACCATATTGTGCACATGAAAGGTCAAGAAACTTCAGACCTTAGTACTAAAATCCTTGAGCCGCTGAATTAATACCAGTAACTTTCTACCTCTATGATTCTTGTTGCATGAGGAAAAAAATAAAAGACCTTAATTGTTTATGTAGATGTTATTATGTCTGTTCATAGGGGTTTCCCTTCCTTGCAGCTGAACAGAAGTCCTTTCTGAAGGCTCAAAGAGGAGTTAGAACTGTTCCTGGGCAAACTTGTGCCTTAGGTAAAATAAGTTTTTGACACTTGCCCAGTTTTACTCTCAAAGTCCAACTCCTTCTTTTCATAGTGTCTCCTCATTGTCTCACTGTTCAGAACACTCAAATCCCAAAGATATTAATGCAGCCCTGAAAAGTACTGCTTTATTGGCTCTCACTACCTATCTTAGGAGACTTCTCTTACTTCACATAATTAAATTAATCTCTGGCATTTCAAAGTGCTTAACAATTGTATGAAAGTATTTAACTTACATTACCTCACTCCTAAAATAAATCTGTAGAGTGGTGATTTTGAAATAATGGCTAGCAAACATATAAAAAAATTGTTCAACATCTCTAATCATTAGAGAAATGCAAATCAAAACCACAGTGAGATACCACCTAACCCCAGTGAGATTGGCCACTAGCAAAAAATCCCAAAACAACAAATGCTGGCGAGGATGTGGAGAGATAGGAACACTCTTACACCGCTGGTGGGACTGCAAATTAGTGCAACCTCTGTGGAAAAGAATGTGGAGATACCTCAAAGAGCTAAAAATAGAAATACCATTTGATCCAGCACTAGCATCTACCCAGAAGAGCAAAAGACATTCTATAGTAAAGACAACTGCATCCAAATGTTTATGGCAGCACAATTCACTATTGCAAGGTTGTGGAAACAATCCAAGTGACTGTCAATTCATGAGTGGATTATTAAACTTTGGTATATGTTTACAATGGAATATTACTCAATTTTAAGAAA
>CAUYRT010093436.1:0-27860 GCA_963574885.1 Lepilemur ruficaudatus
ACCATCCACCTCCAGAACTCTTTTCATCTTGCAGCTTTGAAACTCTACACTCATTAAATGCTTAACTCCCCATAACCCTCTTCCCCAGACCCTGGCCACCAACATTCTGTTTTCTGTGACAGTCAGATTTTTATAGCTGGAAGAGATCTTTGAGATTACAGATTATTTCATTTTGCAGGCAAAGAAGAAACCCAAAACTAGTAGATGAGTTGCTTGGAGTTTCAAAGCAATTTAGAGACAGAGTTTATAGTCAGTCTCCCTAACTCCTCAGTGATCCCTGGAATAGTCCTAGTTTATGTCTGTTGTCTTAGCCTCTTCTTAGTAATGCCTCTCCTAACTCTGACAAGTCTCCTGGTTTGGGTGATCTCCACTTATATACAGCAACCTCACCTACTTAACTCCTCTGTCCAGCGTACTTTCTCCTGCATTGAAACAAAGGGCACATTTATTTCCTTTTTGCATTTTTCATATTAAATATTCCTCTTAAAGATTTTTGACTTTGCTTTTAAACTCCCAGTGGACCAGTCACTGTCAGGGAAACAAATGCTACTTTAAAAGTGATTTGAGACAAAATCTGCAGCTTTTCCATTTATAAAGAGATTTTCTGTGTGCACAGGTCTTCTTAGCAACTAAATTTACATGAGCAATAGATGAATTTTCGACAACCCCATTTGGTTACTTTAATAGAAATAGAGGTCTAGTGTGTTATTACCGTTACTATAGAAGGTGAATGACTTATTACAATTAACAAGAAAACTGTTCGCCAGAATTTATGGATTTTGTTCTTTTTAACCTAATGAGCACTGCAGCATATTATCACTTATATTACTCTAGATTGCCCAATCACCCTGCATAATATTACTTCAATCCATTTTGAAATAGGTCCAAATTGTCATTTTTTTTTGTTCGAGTAATGATCAAGTATTGACGTTTCTTGAGTTCATACAAATGGCTACAACCTCCTTGTACGCAACCTAGTCAATAGAGTCTGATGTTCACATTAGGGATTTGGAAATCAATGTAGTTTTCCTGTTATTCTTTTATGATTAAATCAATTGAAGTTATTTACTCATAGCAGAAAATATGGGTGATTGCCAACCCTATGGCTTAGTGAATTGCTTTCTCAGTACTGTTGCCCTGTAATGAGAAGGTACATGTTCGCTTCAGGGGTTGACTAAAACCTGTTCATGTATAGCAGCAATTTGAGATGCAGAAAGTGTTTATTATTAAAGGCTAAGAGTGTTGAATGCCAAAGGGCATCTTTATCATTTGGCATTGCATTAACATTGACAAAGGAGGGAAACACGCCCAGAAAACCCCTCGGCATTGGTCTAACCGAGCTCGGTTACAGGAGCGAGGCCAGGCGGCAGCCAATGGGCGTTCTTGCCACGTCCTCCCTTGTGTACACTGTTAAGCAGAGACCTCAGCTAAAGACAATGGAAATGTCAATTGGCTGCACGGACAGGGCCTATTTGTTGATGGGTTTTCTCTTTAACATGTGGTGAGTGACCTACAGTGTTTCGATGTGAGAATAAATAATGGCTTTATAACACGGGCTGCGCTTAATGTGCTTGAATGCAAAACGGTATAAGGGTAAAAGCAGAGCAAGAGAGCGGTGGGGATGTCTGCGGAGGCGGGAAGAGGCTCTGCGGGGAAGCTGTTGGAAGTAAAATCACTTACAGACAAGGAGAATGTCATTTGCTCTTGTATTCTCTATCTGAAGTGAGTAATAAGCAAACAATAGGAGAGCCATTTCAATTTTAGAGCAGTTCTGTGTGAACAGCTGCACTGGACCATGGTGCTGCCAAGTCCTTTATAGTTACTCGATCTTTTTCCTCTGTTTGATGAGCAGAGTGCAAAAGTGGGAAAATGGGTTGCTTTGGCCAACTTCTCCTAAAAGTTCTGGATTTCTCTTAACTTCTTTCACTTCCTTCCCCAATAAAAACCTGCTAATGGGAGAAGAAAAATGATCACTGTGACAAAGGCTTATCAGAAATTTGATTTTAAAGATTTACCTTCTGCTCATGGGGAAACGTAATGAAATAATGCGTATTTTTATGAGAGAGGTCCTGGTTGGCTGGAGTGGAAATTCAGGTACACCTGGCTGGGAGGGGCAGGCAGCTGTTTCCTCCCCCCACTTTTATGTATACACTAATTTACCAAGAGAACAAGGAGGTTCTCTGAAATATCCTCAAGCTGTGCCTGTGTTTGATGTTCCAGAATGCAGGTGTGTCTTATGACATAGAGTGAGGTAGAGGCTGGGGAGGGGAAGCATAGACCAGCTTGCAAGGGGGGACTCTGGGGTGTTTAAGAATGAACTCAAAGGAAAAAGGGACAGAAACAATGACTAGAACCCAACTTTTAGTCATACTCCTCAGGGGAGAACCTCGTACTAGAAGAGAACATGACAGATTCCACTGAAACTTTCCAGGATTCAGCCAGTTGGCACATGGACGGCAGAACAGCGTGGTGTTAGACACACATTCTACAGCCAGACTACCTGGGTTCTGAGCCGGCTTAGCTCCTTGCTAGCTCTGTACCCTCTATTCTTCACTGGTTTATGCCTCAGTTTCTTCTTCTGTATGATGGGCATGCTAGTAATAGACGTTATCTCACAGGACCTTTGTGAAGATAAACTCTCAATGAATGTTAAGAGATTAGCATGACTACCCTGGAGTTTTTACTAATACAGGTTGTAGATAAAGGGGTCGAAGCCCACTCACACTCCCTAACACTTCAGGGTGCTGAGCCTTCCTGCTGTGGCCCCTCCTAGCACAGCATCACACACACACACACACACAGACACAGACACACACACACACACACACACACACACACAAAGAGAGTGAGTCCCCTCGTTATCATGTCACTGAGGCCAGGCTGCCTTCAGCACTCGCCACTTGGGATTGAAGCCATCACAGCATGGTTGGGATGGCAGCACACTGTCCTGAACTCACTAAGTAGAGGGCATCCTGGGTGGGTTTCTGATGGCAGTGGCGGTGGCAATAGTGTGCTATGGCCCACCTGTGGCCTAGCTGTGGCCCCTGCACTCAGGGCTCAGAGTAGTGGTGGCAAGGGTGGGGGATAAGGGGATGAGAGATGGCAGTGGTGTCACAAACGCAAGCAAGATTTTCCTTGGATTGTCCAAAAATAAATTGCAGAAGTTGGGGAGGAAACTCAGGGGGTAAGGAGTTGGGTCAAGGTTTTAAAACAACACAGATGTGAGCTAAAGATCTATTTAAATTTGTGATTCAGTGACAACAGAGCACACGGGAACCTCCCACTATGAGGCCCAGGGGGTGTTTGAGCTACATGCTGCAGGGTTCCTCTGGGGTTATTTGAATCCTAGATTGTGCACTTCTGCACCAGGGATTAACTACTGCCCCAGGGATCGAAGCCAATTGATTTGTTTGATAAAACTCCTGCATGGGCATAGAGAATGCTTGTCAGAATGTTCAGGAGAGAAGAAAACATGAAGGTAGTCTTCTAGAGCTTGCTGAGAATGTCAATTGCCCTTCTACCCCTAGAAAGATACAAGGAAAGAGGATGGTCCCTAGAAAAGTGATTTCGTGATTTTTGATTCCCCTACATTAGTTAGAGAATTTCCAAATGAGTGACTCTTTTCTGGAGAAAGATAAGGTGGCAGGTGGCAGGTGTGGCCAGGATCCATGTCCATAATGACAGTCCCTCTCTCGCCTAAGCTGGAGTGTGCCCACCCCTGGGGCGAGGCAATGAGGAAGAATATTCAGCAAACTGAAGATGAGGCAGGAACTGTGACACTGGCTGTCACAGGCCACACAGAGGGGCCAGCATGTCAGGCCTCAGGAGGGGCAAGGAGGTGGTAGGACAGCCTAGTGCCTGGGCAGGTGTGCCCGGCAGACTGGTACAAAAAGGGACAGGTTAGGCAGGTGTTTAGAAGTACGGCCAGCTTTGCAGGTGCTCTCCTCAGACTTAGCAGCAGGCAGGGGAGCAGGCGGCCACATGTATCATGGTTAAGAAGCCTGTTTCAGAAAGGTCCCTGCAACAAAATGCAGTGCAATCTGTGCCAGCCTTGACTAAGCCCTGTTCAGTATAGCTTCAGTAAATTTCCTGGGGTCAGGCTTCCAGTATTTTAGAGGAAAAGGAGGCCATCTTCAGTGGCTTAAAAGAAAACCATTACCCATCTGAAAAAGGCTCCAAAGTCTCCTCCAGTCCTTCAGTGTTTACAGAGAGTAGCCACTCTGCCCTTTAGGACATGGTCCAGTGACTGGAGGCCACTGCACTTGGAAGAAGCACCTCCTAGCCCTCAAAGGCAAAAAATGTTGAGATCAGTGGACAGGACTGCTGCCATTTTGTTTTTGTTGCATCAAAGAGCAGAGCATTGCCAAGAATCAGCCTTAGGGGCTCCCTGACAGGGGTGAAGGATACAAGTGGAACTGCAGCATGTGCTACTTTCCCTTCCAAATGGTTCAGGTAACTCTGGAAAAAAGCCTCTTGAAGGAGAGTCTAAAATATCGAAGACAACCAAGGAACAAAAGGAGGAGAAAGACAGTGGGACCAACTATGCAGGCAACTGCCATAACGCATCACTGAAAATGAGACCTGATTTGAGTTTTTCCTCAACATCCTGGCTCCCACAGTGAGGAATAGGGGGAAGGGATGCTCCAAATGAGCACAGGAGCCACCATCTCTGGCTGTGTGGAGGCCCAGCGATGAAGTTCATTGAAAGGCGAAGGAGATGAAGCTAGAGAAAAGGGCTGTGGAATCACTTTACCCCTCTTGTCCAACCTCAGTCTCTGACATTCTGCCTTAGCAAAACCAGGTTACCCAGAGTTATGAAGGAACTTCCCTGGAACCAGCAGAAACTTTGCCTAGGACAATGGTCACCTCAGAGCATCAAACCGTGACCAGGGAGGAGCTAAGGGTGGAGGCATCCAAGTGAGCTGCCCTCCAGAGGGGCTCAAATTCCCTAGAAGGGGGGGACCTTGGCTCAAGGGAGCATTGGCTTTATCTGATTCACAAACATGGAAGTCAGCCACAGAGCTTTTTGAGTAGGGACAGTTACCCTGAAAGGCGGAGAGCTGAAGTCCTGCAGTTACCCAGGGAGAGATAACAAGCTTGAAATTCAGGCTTTCAAGTTAATTACATTAAATAACAATTACTCATAGGAGAAGCCACACAGAGGCAGTGGTGGGCACAAACAGGCAAACAGGCAAACCAGCCTTGTGTTCTCCACCAGCTTCCTTCTTTAGGAGCAACCCTCCATGGAGATTCTTCTGAACCTATGTGTGTGTGTGTGTGTGTGTGTGTAGTGGGGGGTACAACACATCCATCAGGATGGTCAGTGAAACCACAAACTCACCACTGCCCAGGCTTCTTTCTCTAGCGCTCTTGGTGCCAACATCCTGGTGACCTATGAAACCAGTGACAGAAAAGCCAGGAGTACTGGCCCCTGCAGCCAAATACAAAGTATATTTCCCATTTTTATCTTTGGAAATATACAAGGAAAATGGAAGAGGGTAGCCTACTTCACTCCCTCTTCCTTCCCCTTTCTCTCTCTCCTCCAATAAACATTTCTTGTGTAGTGACTAGGTATCTACTTGAACCTAGATTCTTGATGCTTCCAGTCTAGGAGTAGAGAGTAGACACACGCGTAAGTAACACTATTACAAGGTCGAAAGGAATAAGAGCCATACATAATGTCTAAACTGTGCCAAAGGTTTTCAAATACAAGGCCCCCATGTGCATTCAGGTCAATTTTCAGCTCTTTTTCAGCTACCTAGGGATCCATTTAGTATAAAGCCAGGTAAAAATAATCTAACGGCCCCATTATGGTATGAAAGAATTGTTAAGTCCCATTTGGTCACTTACAGAATTTAAAAACACTTATAGAATTGAAAGCCATAAAGCAGTAGATCCAATTTTTGAGTGCATGGTGTTTTTTATTTGGGGGACAGGGTTGTGCTCTTGCTCGGTCATTTATTTATCTGCACATGGTCTGTTATCTGGACCTCCATCATGGCACATGGCTCAGGATGCAGGCTTCAGGGAGCAGCCTCCAGGACAATTGCTCCCTCCCTCCAGAGGCACTGGCACCCTTCAGAGGAGCATTGGTACTGGCTGCATGCCTCCCTGCTGCAGCTGGGGCACAAGGGGCCAGGCTGGACAGGGATATCATTTACTGCTGTCCATGTGGTATTATTGCCAGTGCAAAATGCAAAGTAGAGGATAGAGTGCTGGGGACCTAAGACAAGTTAAGTTAGTTTGCAGACTCATCAGTTTCACAATCTAGTGTAGCTGAACACCTAGTCCATTATTTGTGAACACTACTTGATGAAGAAACTGAACATGCCAAGGTCTCATACTCAGGATGATCTATGCACTAGTGTTTTGTAAGGAGCTGGTGCAACCATTCTTCTTCTTCTTATGCAAGTGATCAGAGGACTGGCAATTTTCTCTTGGCTAAAAGAGATAGTTACAGGGATTGGGCTTCTAGGTCTAACATACACCTGGTAAGAGGATAGAGTTGAATATATGTGCTTAGCCATACATGCATTTCTAGAAGCAGCTTACTTAAAAGGTGTATGAGAACTAACACCATGGTTTCACACTAGTGTAAAGATCAAACCTTCCTACTGATTACTTTAAAAATGCTTCCAACATCCTCCCAATCAATAAAGGAAACTGTACTTAGCCATAAGTCAACCTGAATAGCCATGCATTGCGATGTGCAAAACAGCATCCGCTGCTTTTGGGTGAAGATCTCAGGTACTTGATAGAACTGTTACCCAATTCCTGAACCAAAGCAATTAAAAAAGTTTTAACAGTAATGATGATGGAATATTTAAAAGATTAAACATTGATAAATAAAAGCAGTTCAAATATCTTTAAGAAATAGCTTTCCCAAAGCATTTCCTTTTCTTTTTTTTTTTTTAAATATCTGAAAGACAATAGCAGTTCCTAAGAGTTTAAAAATAATGGACTCAGCTGTGTTCTTCTTCCTGGTATTTTTAATTTCTAAACGCATTTGTATTAGTTGCCCATTGCCGCTGTAACAAATTACCACCAATGTAGTGGTGTGAAGCAACACGGATTTATTCCTGTACAGTTCTGGAGACCAGAAGCTCTAAAATCACAGTGTGAGCAGGCTGCCTGCCTTCTGGAGGCTCCAGGGGAGCCTGTTTCCATTGCTTTCCACCTTCTAGAAGCTGATGATTCCTTGACCGATGACTCTTAGACCTCTGCTTCTGTTGTCTCATCCCTACGCTGGCTCTGACCCTCTGCTTCACTCTGATAAGGACCCTTGTAATTACATCGGGACCATTAGATAATGCAGGATAATCAACCCATCTAAAGATCTTCTGAAAAACCCCTTTAGCCATGTAAATAGGTAATATATAGAGAGGTTCCAAGGACTAAGACATGAACATCATTGGAGGCCATTATTCAATCCACCACAGTATTTTATCCTGCAGAATATTTCTCATTATATATAGGGTTTTGGTGGCTTTTTTCCCATATTCAGGTTTTGTTATAGTATATTTACCTATTGGAAATTCAGTCATAAATGTGACATGTTTATGTTCTCTTTCTCTCTCTCTCTCTCTCTCTCTCTCTGTCTCTCTCTCTCCACCTCCACCTCACCCAAAGTGAAACTAAGAAAAGGTCATAAATACGATAGGGCACTGGACCTAGTTGTCTCAAAATGTATTATATTAATCTTTAGGCTATTTACATATAATTACGTGAGTCTGTAGTTAATAACATTTAATGTAATCATTGCTACTAATTCTTGAATATGTAATATCAGGTTTATAAATCAATCATATGTTATGTAATTTCTTATAACCTATAGTACAATTAGGTTGAAGTTTATCATATCTATATTTTAAATTTAGAAAAACATGAACAAACATTTTGAGGTGAAGAAGTAGCATCTTTGTTCTTCTGATCATAAAAATCTTTTGAGTAAACTGGAGTTTGGGTAGCATAATATAATTCTATGCTGTTTATGAAAAGTAGTGATTAGGCCCTGGATTCAGGCATGCCAAGTTTCAGTCAAAAGTAAATTTTATGGCTGTGAGTTAGGTCCCTTAAAACAGGGGTGTGTAATGGAAATTGTGACAGGAGCTTAATTATAATGATGCTATTCAGTGTGGATATAATAAAAGTGCAGAGCTAGTTCATAAAACACCCTATTGGAGCCCGGAAACCTGTGAGTAACATGAACAGTCACCAAATAGCCATGTCTTTTGAGTTTGCTTTAAAAGCAAATAAGAAGGAAGAATGCCTCCCGGATTCCAGTTCCATGACATGGAGTTTTCCATACAAACAGCAAAGCAGGAAGACATTCCTCAGCAGTATGGAGTCTTAATTGTATCTTCCATTGGTCAAAAATTAATGCCGTCCTAAATGAAAGCCAATACCTTTCCAAGAGGATGATTTGAATGCCATTGGAATAGACACTGCTGTCTGATTGGCAGTAGCAAACTGAATACAGTAAAACCTGCTGACAGAAGTTTGCAGAGGACCAGTTACAAGGTGATTGCAGTAGTTCAGTTAGCAGGCAATAAAGGTATGAGATGAAGGGACTGTCAATGACCCTAGATATTGTTTACAAAATACAGTATGTGCATATGCATGTTTTATCAAATTATAAAAATGTTCATGATGCAATACAGTCTATCTAATAAACTAGAGGAATAGTCAAGGTGAAGGTTTTTGGCTGATAAGGGAGTTTTTGGCCAATAAGGGAATGCAAAGAATTGAAGAGAGATTTCAGAAGTGCCAGAGAATTTTTGCAAGTTATTGGCCATAGTTAAAGGATAAAACAAAAACAATCTCATAACCATCTTACATTTCTCCTAGATCCTCCACTAGACTGTAAGCTCTTTGAGAGCAGAGAACACATCTAGCTTGTTCAACATATTCTCAGAACCTAGCTGGCACATAGTAGTCTACCAATAAATGTTTTACCTAAAAAGAAAATTTAAAAAAAGGTATGAGAAAGTGTCAAAATATCTGAAAGTAAGTGATAGAGAAGCAATCTCCATACATGTCTTTTGGGACTCAAGAAATAAGATAGCCTGGCTTTATGCCCTTAGAGACTTGTGTGACACATGATGGGTGAGAGAGACCTAGGAACTGCTCTGCTGCCTCTTCGTTAGCAGAAGCTGCTTCTGTTATCTTGACATCTCTTTCTAAAATTATCAAACCATCCTTTGCTGGCATTGAATTCTCTACCTTCAGATCCTTCACCTTCCTTTTTTGCTGTACGTTGTTGTATTTTGCTTTTTCTTGAATCATATTAGAGTCTATGGGTATGCCTTTATCATAGTAATCCTGCACCCACATAAAAACTGCATTTTCAGTATGAGATAAAAGGTATTTCAAAAACATGCCAAATTTTCACAACAGCTGGCATAGTTGCAGTGACAGCTTCACAAATTTCCTTTTATTTATTTATTTTTTCACAGTGATCCTTACACTGGATTTATTTATCGTGAAATGGTGGGCAACGGCAGCTGCAGACCTCAATCTATGGTACATATCAAACAATTCAACTTTTTCTTTCAATGTCATGACTCATGACTTTTCTCTGCTTTTTGAAAGCAACTCCAGCATCACTAGTGACACTTTGTATGGGTCCCATGGTGCTATTTAAGCTTTATGGTATTACACTAAGCACAAGAAAAATATGGGAATCTCAAGAGGTCACTTTTTACTGTGAGACACAATTTACTGGAAAAAGGAACTGCTCATGCAGAGATAATTAGCATCACAAGGTGTTTTAAGTGGATACTCACAACACTTGAGCTCACTGCAATAGCAACAGGAGATGGCTATGAAATATTACAGTAGTACCGTATGTACTACAGTTAATTTTATGCAGTTAAGATTTAATATTGCATCTTTACATTTGTTTACATTTCTCTTAACTTTGAATGGTGCCATGTACAGTCTGTAAGTGTTTGTGTAAGTTTTGATAAATTTTAACCTTTTATAATAGATTTGTGTAGATTTTATGGTAGCAAATGATACAGACTAGTATCTAAATATATTTTATGCATTCATGATGTACCTTTTTCTTAATTTTTTTGTTATTTCTAGGCTACGCAGTTCATCTGTGAGTGTTCAAATTGTCACAAATCTCCAAAAAAATGTTCTAATATATTTATTTTAAAAATCCATGTATAAGTGGGCCTTTGCAGTTCAAATCTGTGTTCAAGGGTCAACTGTATTTTGAAGTCTTGCATCGTGAAGAATATCTGCTTTTTTTCTTTTAAGGCGTGGCTTTTCTCAAAGAATACTGCTCTTTTGAAGTTCTTCTATGATTCGATGTACACTAATATGAGCATTCCCTATAAAGTATTCCCGTCATCTGTGCCATGTTTCTATGTTGTTTGGAGTACTCAGAAAATCCATTTTGCATGCGTTAATATAGACTATAAATTTAGGGGAAACAATGCTGGTGATCAAACAGCAACACTGTTGCATAAGTGTCTTCTTATCCTACTTTGCACATAATTATTTTAGAAACAGTTTCTTTGCTGGCTTCTCCAGGCAAGTTTGGCTTTATTTAGTTCATTAAAATCTCCTGGAATTTTATCAGCTAGAAGGAATGCCAATGCAGACAAATGATGCATTTTTAAATTGGAGTTTTTCTCGCTGCCCTATGGAGTGACCAATCCACTCATCTGAATTTTCTGCCAAACGCAAATAAAGACAATAACAAGGTAACAGTTGTGTCTAAGATTATGCAACTATCCTGTGTACAACTGAAAATACACTAATTCCTCCCCCAGAATTTGGCTTTGAGGATTTCAACATTTGGGATTTTAACCTTCTGGGATTTCGATTTTGAGGATTATAGATGTAAGGGATTTTAGACTTGGAACTACCTGTAGTAGCCATTACTCTGATCCCCACCTCCCGTCAGTTTGCCTTGGTGTCTCTAAGATAGTACTCAACCCATTGGCAAGCATTGGTTGGACAAATAAGTGAATGCTTCACAAAACCATGTGGAAAAATTATAAAAACCAAGGGATTTGAACCTGAGAACAGACAGCCTCTATATGTCATTTTATGAAGACTGTTTATGACATGTCTATTTACCCTGATGACAGTATCCGAAAGAATAAGGGAAAACAAACACAGAAAAATGTTTAAGTTCTATACAAGAAAGAACCTGCTGGCTGTGAACAAGTTACTCAGTAAATAGCTTGATTATTCAAAGTCAGGGAAGTCATTGATTGTTCCCTGAAGAGCTCTTGAAATACGATCATGCCCTGTGCTGGAGCAGGTTTAGGTGCGGTCTTGCCTAACCGTGTATTGGTTAAAGCCTCGGCTCTGATCTGTTTAAAGCCTCGGCAACCTCATCAGGCCAGGACACCAGCAACAACTCCAGATGTAAGTGCAGGGTTAACATAACTTATTTCTCCCTGCTGCATCCTGACGGATGTGATTATAGTTTTATTATTTTGACTGCTTTCAAGGTAACCTTTACTGCCCTTTATGTGTATTCAAGATAGTTGGCAAATACTGCCCATATTGCTTTGGAGTCACCTGTGGGGGCAGGAGAGAGGAAGGGGAGGGGTGGAGGACATTTAAAGAAAGAAGAGTTTGCTGTGCTCCCTCCAGAGACCCTCCTGCCGACACCCCTCATTACCTTTACCAACGTTCTGCCTCTCCACTGTAGCTAACCTCCAGCACAGGAGCCAGTGGGGGAGTAGTGCTCCCAGTCTACACCTGGAAGCCCCTCCGAGCATCCAACAGTGTTTCCTGCCCACAAAACCTCAGCCCAGCTCTGAGAAATCTCCTTAATTGCAAAAGGCTTTGCACAGTTAGAACAAGCACCCAAGAACATACAATCTGATTTTCATGATAAAAGACCATTTTGTGTAATGCAAAACATGCTTAAAAACCTTGTTCAGGCTGATGGATCCCCAGTGCCATTTTTGCTGGCCTAGTGGCAGCCTCCTTGGGCTGACTGGCAGCAGAAGGAGTCAGAAAACGTCTGCATGAGGGCAACCACAGCCAGGATTTGCTAATAGAGACAATACCTTGCCCCGAAGGCAGTTTCCAGCTGCAGCCCTGAAGCACACATGTTGAGAATGTATCACACAGAACTGTCAGTCAGTACTGGAGCCAGAAAATTGTTGTTTCAAATGTTACAGTACAGGAAAATCGCCTCTCTGCACTTGCTGCCAAAAAAATGACAGCTTAATTTATGCCACACTGAAGCTGCATTACAGAGCCATTCAGCTTGGCAGTTAAGTACACTCCATGCCCACATCTTCCCCCTGTGCAAGTGTGCTGGGGAGAAATACGCCGGGGCTATAATAAGGACAATTGGCCGTGGGGTTCGCCATGTCAGGGGAACTAAATACAGGTGAAACAGTATCAGCAATAAAATACATCACCCCCACCTCATTTGCAAAACCCGCTTCTGCCTGCGCCGTTGCAAATATTCAGGAAAGCTCTGTGGCAACATTGTTATGCATGGGATAGATTAGGGTGAGATGTGCTGGTGTCAACCCCCTGGGTTTTATGTTAAGGGGAGGTGCTGCGGTATTACCGTGACTTTGAAAATTATGTCAGTATCCTTGATGCAGACCTTCAAAACTTGGCAATGTTTACCCTTTCTGAAATTAAAAATCTGACAGTATTATACTGCAGCCAAGTATCTGTATTTTTCATCTACATTAGGGTATTAAAGATACACTTAATGGGCAAGTTTTTTGAAAAGCCAATCCAAATAATTATCATCAAGGTTACATTTCACACCCATTTCTGTATTTTTCACGCACAATGAACCCTCATCTACTTGAATGCAAACAATAAGACTTTCTCGGGCAGCAATAGCAGACAAGTTAGAGATTAGCTAGAGGTGTTCTTTTTCTTCACATTTTCAGTGGAGAAATTTCTCTAATGTCACTCAAATTCTAATAAATAAATAGTCTAATTTATACTGACATTTCAGATGGGAAGTCAAGTCTTCCTGTTAGAATTGTATCGTGGTACACTGCTACCATTTAATGCAAAGGAGGCCGGATTCCAGCACCCCTTCCATGGGCACCCTCTTTCCCAGAATGGCCACTTGAAATTGGAGCATTAATTGGGCTTCAGAATATTTTGCCAAGAAAAGATTTATATGTCATTTACAAAATATTTATAAGGCCACCCTTGTAAAATATCACAGGCTGGAGAAAGCAGTTTCTCTGCAATTGGCTTCTCCCTGCTCAGCAAGCCATTCATAATAAAATGAGCAGCCCTCAAAAGAGAGCTAATGCATTTGCAATGGCTGTTGATGTGCTATAAATCATTCTCAATAAAACGACTTGCAGAGATAAATGATACATATCTATTTAATAATCCATTATCCAAAATAAATATTCTACCTTAAAATAAAGCAAATGCACTTGCACTGGTTGTTGATGTGTTAGAGCTGCTCAGGCTAATGGTAAAATGATTTGTAAAGTGGCGCTCTGGTGCTGGACATCGAGTCCTGGGTGCTCAGGAGAGATTAATATCTCTTCATAACTCATCAATAGAAATGTCTTAAAGTAAAAACACCAGCCGAAATGTCCCCAAATATCTGCACCCATACTCATTTAAGCTTCTTCATCAGGTACCTTTGTTGTCAAAACATGGACTTTTTTAGCATGGATCTGTATGGGGGTGATATGCTACTAGGCTATGACAAAGAAGGCTCAATATAGATCTCTACTCTCTAGGAGTTTATCATGAAAAATAAATAGTTCATTGTCAGGCACACCAGAATCAGTGTTACATTTAAAAAAAATCACTCACATTTTAAACAGGCAGGAGGAGAAGAAGTTATTCTAAAAAGTTGAAGTTTCCCAAATTTAAAACCCTACTGAGCTAAACTCACATGGCTATTTTCCATCCAAGTACCCTATTTTTGGCTATTTCTTCTAGTATGCCTTGGTCTGTGTAGCCCCTGTCCTAGCTCTCAGAACTAAGAGGAATACCTTGGACAAATCAGCTCCTCCTGTTGCTGACTTGCTGGTCAATCTCCAACAAAAGGACTCCATCTTAGATCTTTAGAAGTTCTTCCAGCTTTAAACATCTGTCACTCTTAACATTTTGCTTTTGTTAAACATTCATATTAACATTCTCACTCTTTCTCTTTTTTGGTTTCTCTCTCCAGGAATTTTTAATTTTAAAGAGTAAAGACTCTTCCTAATTAAGCCTAACACTGTTATCCTACAGAATTAGAACCTTAAAAGGATGACTGTGGTCGTAATTATGGGAATATGTCATATTCAATCCATTGAATTTATCACTCAAGTATTCCCATCTGTCTGTTTGGAATGAACATGGCTCCTCCCTCCCCTCACCATCCTGAGCCCAACACAGGAGAATCCACTTGTTCAGTGGCTTAGATGGTATCTCCTGTCCTTTTGCTTGTCTACCATTCATGATCTTGTCTGTAACCATGGCCTACCTGTCACAGAACTCTTGCCTATAGTTAAATGACAGGTGAAGTCTGACTCTGATTAACTGACAGTTCTACAAACCCTTTACACACCCCCATGTCATGCTAGACATTACTAGTTAATGTGCCCAGGTTTTTAATGCTCCTTAATTGGAATGTTTCTGTTGCTACTGGTTATATCTTAACAAGCCCAGTAGAAAGCATTCCAGGCAATCCATGCCTGATAGATGTACCTCCACTGAGTCACAGGGAATTGTTTTACAGTAATTTTTTTCCTTAAGGTTTTATCAGTCCAGTAAAAAGGAGACCAAGTTGCAAATACAAACTGTATTATTCAATAGGAATATACTGAATAGCTGCCATGGGCCATGTATTATGCTAGGCATTAAAATAGACATTGTCTTTTGCCTCAAGGAATATATAAGTTACTGACTGTATAGATAACTTTTAATTTTTAATAAAAGCCTCGTACTATCCTGTGTATTGATGAATGTCTTTAAAAATAGCAATTAAGTGTTTCTTTCATGGGAAATGGAACACTCATGCCCTCAAGTTTGTGCCTTTGTCATGTCCTTTGTTCTCCAGAGAAAGAGCCCTAGAAGGCAGTGAAGTATGGTTATCATTTGGCCAAAGTTTCAATTCCAAATTTCTCATTGAATTATCCTAATATGAATGCAGGTTCCCACCTTTTTAAAATCAACTATTCCTAAAACTATGGAAACAACAGGTGTAATTCCTATCAATTAGCATGGCAAGGCGCACAGCTCACCTGCTTGCTGGGCCACCTGCTTGACAGCCTGATGCCTCCCTTCCTGCTGGCCTCTGCATGGCTTCCTGATTTTACTCTGAGAAAGCACCTTCCTTCTTCCCTACACAAACCATTTTTTCTTTTTAACTTGGGAAGTTAACTTTTCTTTTTAACCTCTTAAGAGGAAAGTCATCCCATAAGGCTGTCCTTTCTAAGGCATACAGTGCCCCATGGAGCATGAAGGGAATTTAAGTAAATATTGAGAAACTCAAAGAAAAATGACTCTTAGCAAATTTAAATAAATATTTAACCAAAGCAGCTGAGTTGCTAGAGATGTATATGTGAAGGTCAGTAGAGACCCCTCTTCCTTAATTGGAATTTGGTTCCCAGTTCCATTGGTAGGAAGCTCATAGACTTCCCCACAGAGGGTTTAAATCTAAAGTGTTGCATCATGGGCTCCACTATCAGAACATGATTATGTTTTGAAAACTCTATAAACCCTCTGTAAGAGAAATCACTGGCAGCTAGAACAACATGCAGACATACAGAAACTTTTGTCTGTCCCAGCAGGACACATGGCATTCTGATGCAGCCATTTTCATACAAAGTCAAAACTGAGGAGATCAAGTGTTGTTTCTACCAATATTAATTATGACTAATATTCAATAATACTGAATAATTGAGGAAGGAAATAGCAGAGGATCTAAACTGGTAGGAAACCATACCATACTTGTGGGTTGGCAGAATCAACATTGTTAAAATGTCTATACTACCCAAAGTGATCTACAGAGTCAATGCAATCCCTATTAAAATACCATCATCATTTTTCACAGATATAGAAAAAATAATTTTATGCCTCGTATGCAACCAAAGAAGACCCTGTATAGCAAAAGCAATCCTAGGCAATAAAAACAAAATGGGAGGTATCAACTTACCAGACTTTAAATTATACTACAAGGCTATAGTAATTAAAACAGCTCACTACTGGCCCAAGAACAGGGACATTGACCAGTGGAATGGAACAGAGAACCAAGATATAAAACCATCCTCTTTTGCCATCTAATCTTTGACAAAGCAAACAAAAACATATACTGGGGAAAAGAATCCTTATTCAAGAAATGGTGCTGGGAAAACTAGATAGCCACATGTAGAAGACTGAAACAGGATCCACACCTTTCACTTCTCACAAAAATCAATTCACTCTGGGTAACAGACTTAAACCTAAGGTGTGAAATTATTAGAATTCTAGAGGAAAACATTGAAAATAGTCTTCTAGACATTGGCCTAGGCAAAGAATTTATGAAGAAGACCCCAAAGGCAATCACAGAAACAACAAAAATAAATAAATGGGACCTGATCAAATTAAAAAGCTTCTGCACAGCCAAAAAAACTGATACGAGGGCAAACAAACAACCTACAGAATGGGAGAAAATTTTCACAAGCTACACATCCGATAAAGGGCTAATAACTAGTTAGAACTCAGGAAAATCAGCAAGAAACAATCAAACAATCATATCAAAAAGTGGGCAAAGGACATGAACAGAAACTTTTAAAAGAAGACAAGAATAATGGCCAACAAATGTATGAAAAAATGCTCAACATCTCTAATCATCAGGGAAATGCAATTCAAAACCACAATGAGATATCACTTATCTCCAGTGAGAATTGCCTTTTATGAAAAAGTCCCAAAACAATAAATGTTGGCATGGATGTGGAGAGATAGGAACACTCCTACATTGCTGGTAGGACTGCAAACTAGTGCAACCTCTATGGAAAGCAATATGGAGATACCTTAAAGAGATTCAAGTAGATCTACCATTTGATCCAGTAATTCCCATTACTGGACATCTACCCAAAAGAACAAAAAACACTCCCTAAAAAAGACACCTGCACGCGAATGTTTATAGCAGCACAATTCACAATTGCAAAGATGTGGAAACAACTCAAGTGCCCATCAATACATGGGTGGATTAATAAAATGTGGCATATGTATACCATGCAGTACTATTCAGCTATAAGAAATAATGGTGATATAGCACTTCTTATATTTTCTTGTATAGAGCTGGAACCCATTCTACTAAGTGAAGTATCCCAAGAATGGAAAAATAAGCACCGTTTATACTCACCAGCAAATTGCTATTAACTGATCAACACCTAAGTGGACATATAGGAACAACATTTATCAAGTGTCGGGCAGATGGCAGGGGGGTGGAGGGGATGGGTGTATACATACATAATGAGTGCAATGCGCACCATCTGGGGGAAGGACATATTTGAAGCTCTGACTCTGGGGGGGAAGGGAGAGAAAGGCAATGAACGTAACCTAAACATTTGTACCCCCATAATATGCTGAAATTAAAAAAATAATAATACTGAATATTTAAAAGTAAAACCTGGGCTGTCATTAAGTTCCATAGTAAGTGCAAAACCATTTTGTCTGTTCTGCCATCATCAAGTCCATTGCCCTCCCATCCATGATCACGCCAACAGGTGTCAGCCCCATGGTTTTGTCTGCTTTCTAAACCCCTAACTCAGACTGATACTCCAATGCCAGGAGAGAGCACCCAATCACACAAAGCTTGCCACAACCCAGCCCTGATTTGTTTTTAATCAAGCAAAGAGAAGGGAAGGCTATTTACAAGATTTTAGGGTCTGAGCCCAGTGATTTCCAGGTGAATCTTACAAAACCAGGAACTGATTGGCATTGGCAACAGTTTATGACATGATAGTTTTGTATTGATGAACATAGCTAGGGGAGGTCTTGAAGTGAGTTTTGACTAGCACCTTGCTTTGGTCTTCCAAGAGAAAGTATTTCCTGAAAACAAGTAGCTAAGTTTGTGTCTTAGCATTGCTTAATCCGGGGACAGGGAGTTATGTTGGTCTCAATTTCTAGGATCAACCCCTATGGATTAGTCACCTTAACTTGCCTGAGCAATGTCATAGAGGGAAGCACTTTAGAAGTTCTCAAATACTCATACTTAGATTATCATATTTATACAACTCCTCCCTCTACCCTCTTCCTTTCTTAGCTCTCTTGACTCTGTCAGATTCTGGGCCAATGCCTCCTTCAGGACGTTTTGGCAATGCCATCCACCCGAAACCACCTGGGCTCATGAATTCTGATCTTTTCCATCATCCTATTGTATATAATATGAAGGAAGCTTGGTGTTCAGGCTCATCTTTGTTCTTTGGACAGTCCTTCCTTAGGCCAGACCTGATATTGTCTGGTTTTGAGCATTGCAAATTATATGATCAAAACTGCGTGAGGATAATTTTTCTCTTCCTGCCATCTCTTTTTGATCACAGCTCAACCCTGACCTTTAATGGAAAATGTTCAGTAGCCTTTCTTCTTGTTCCCACTTTGCTTCTTGCCTCCTCCTGGTCAGTTTCTCTTTTTATTCAACTCCTTGTCTCTGACTTACCTTTGTCTGATACTTGAAACTGACAGTATATTTATGCTGACCTTGACTGCTCTACATTGGTCATGATTTCTCACTCATATTCGGGCTGTATGTTCTTCCAGTGGCTTTGAGTTATTACCCTGTGACCCCTTGGTTCCCCCAAGAGGTGGTAATGCTCCTCCCCAAATCTGACCTTCCCCTCTACTCCACTGTGTGTGAGACTAGATCAGGTATTTCCCAGCAAGCTGCCTGAATTGCTATTTTAAATGCAATTAATTCTTTTAATTACTTTAAATGCAATTACTTCTAAAATTTAAAACATCTAAATATACATAAATATGGTAACAACTATGAGCTTTTTTAATTGTAATATTCCAATTCCTGTTTAAAAATGGGAAAGCCCCTGGGATTGGATACAGTTAGCAAGGCAGTAAAAAAGTTGACCTCCACTTTAAAAATGAATTTAGGAAGTTGAATCAAAATCAAAGATGGCTGTGGGAATCAGCTGTAGGTTCTGAGCACAGAATGAATAAATGAATGAATGGATTTAGTAAGGATGGCATTGCTTTGGCTGCAGTTCCAGTATCACTTTTGGTTTCCCCTGACTGTTGGCAAATTGTTCCACACTGGGCTAGTTTTGTTGAAAGCTAAGGAATGCCTTTCTTCCCCAGAGATATCCTTCTCTGGTCTGTGGCTTGGCTCACATCGCCTTCTAAATTTGTGCCAACATTTTCAACATAATGTCAATGAAGACGATGTCATTTTCTACTGGTAAAAGTGAGTATAGGAATGTAACTGTTCAAGACACTTAGGTTTATATGATTGTTCATATAATTGCTAAGAGCTATGAAAAATATATTATTCTTTCTTTAAAATTTGGCTATATTCAGATTTATTAATTATGTCAAATTTTCTACCAGTTACATCTCTTCTGAAAAGTTCAATTCAGCCAACATAATTTTTGCCAAAGAATAAAAATTTAAAACTCATTAAATGCCAGCAAATAAATATATCAGGCATAATTAAAATAAATGATAATTCTGTTAAAATCTGGGAAATGAATTAAATTACTAAAACATATAAAACATATCTTAGTGCACAAAGTTAACAAAATTCCCTAAGATGATAAAAGCATGTTTTAAGCAAAACACTTATGGCATAACAAATCGCAAATGGTGTTTTTCTATACATGAATTCTTTTGATTTATATTCCCTTTCTACTACTTTGATCTAAACACATTGCTTTGAAATATTTTCATGAAAAATATATTATTCAAAGGAATAAAAGCAGATGTTGTACGAAGAGGCTCTTGGTGCTGCTGCACTAAAGCAAGGAAAAGGTCTCCCATTATTATATCTGACTTGGTGTTTGCAACGTGTTGATTGGTAAATAATTAAGACTTAGAGATGTATACTACTTGTGCTGGACTCCAATATCATCTGTCTTAGATAAATCTAGCATTTAAGTTTGTGTGTTTGCTTGGTTTTCTTCTTCTTCTTTTTTTTCCTTGCTCTTTAATAAGCATATAACACTTACTAGGTTGGGTTCTATCTCTACTAATTTACTCAATCCATATAAAGTCCTGTGAGTTAGATAATACTGTGGCCACCCATGGTCATACAACTAGCCAGTAATGAGCTAGAATTGGAAGCCAGACAATCTGGCTCCAGAGTTTCTATTATAGCCACCATACAGTCCTATCTCAATGAGGAAAAATAAACCATTCAAAATGCTTATGCTATAATACATTTCAGCATGGCCTAGAATCTAGGACAAAGCGAGATTTGGTTGAATCGCATCCAGGGAGTTGGGAGTTCCCAGAGGGCTTCACTCTAGGTCCATCTCCCTGGCCACATTCTCCATTTCTGTGTCCCTAGCCTAGCACAGTGCCTGGAACAGTAGAGAGAATTATTAGCACTCTGTGGTATGGAGCTGAGGTGAGATGAGGTACTGGACCTGTGATCTCTGAGGGTCCTTGACCCTTAGCACACCTCAGCGGTTAAGTGCATGTGTTTCAGAATCAGACTCCCTTGGATGTAAATTCTGACTGTGGATCATGGTGGTACCCATGGGTAACCTGGGCAGGGGTGGTGGCTGTAGCCCTAGAATCTCCATCAGCCGTTGCCACCCTAAATGAGTTTCTATTCTGCAGTAGAAGCACAATTCTGCCTGCAAGTGCAGCTTTAGGATGACTCTCTGGGCATGCACCAATCCCCAATATCTCTTCCAACAAAATTGCCTTGGTCAAGTCCTTTCTACATCAACATTCTGCAACCCCATTCACCACTAATGATAGGCAAATTTTCTGAGCTATCTCACCCTCAGCTTCCATGTCTGAAAAGTGGGAATTACAGCAAGGATGGAATAAAATCATTATGTAAATCACTTAGGATCCCACTCAGCAAACACTATTCAATCTGGTTTGCCCTTTATAGTGGAAAAAAGGAAGAACAGTCAGGATTCACAAATAATGACCAATATTTTAAACAAATCACTGGAAATTTCAGATTCACTCTCAGAAAGGCTTCATAGACTGAAACATTAAGTTTCATTGCTGTTATGGTTCAGAACAGAGAACCCAGATTTAAAACCATCCTCACATTGCCATCTGATCTTTGCCAAAGCAGATAAAAACATACACTGGGGGAAAGAATCCTTACTCAATAAAATTGGATAGCCACATATAGAAGACTAAAACAGGATCCACACATTTCACCTCTCACAAAAATCACCTCACGATAAGAATTCCAGAAGAAAAGGTTGTAAAGACTCCTATAGACGTTGGCCTTGGCAAATAACTTATGAAGAAGACCCCAAAAGCAAGCACAGCAACAACAAAAATAAATAAATGGGACCTGATCAAACTAAAAAGCTTCTGCACAGCCAAAGAAACAATCATTAGAGCTAACAGACAACCTATAGAATGGAAGAAAATATTTGCATGCTATACATCCGATAAATGGTCGATAACCAGAATCTACAAAGAAATCAAGCAAATAAACAAGAAAAAATCAAATCATCCCATTAAAAAGTGGACAAAAGACGTGAACAGAAACTTTTCAAAAGAAGATAGAATAATGGCCAAGAAACACATGGAAAAATGCTCAACATCTCTAATCATCAGGGAAATGCAAACCAAAACGACAATGAGATATCACTTAATTCCAGTGAGAATGGCTTTTATCAAAAGTCCCAAAACAACAGATGCTGGTGTGGATGTGGGGAAATAGAAACACTGCTGGTGGAACTGCAAACTAGTACAACCTCTATGGAAAGGAGTATGGAGATACCTCAAAGAGCTAAATGTACAACTACCATTTGATCCAGCAATCACACTACTGGGTATTTGCCTAAAGGAAAAAAAGACATTTTATAAAAAAGATACCCACACTCGAATGTTTATAGCAGCACAATTGACAATTGCAAAGAGATGGAAACAGCCCAAGTGCCCATTAATACATGAATGGATTAATAAAATGTGGTATATGTATACCAGGGAGTACTACACAGCCATGAAAAAATGTGAACTAATACCTATTGTATTAACCTGGATGGAACTGGAGACCATTCTTCAAAGTGAAGTATCGCAGAATGGAAAAACCAATACCACATGTACTCACCATTAAATTGGAACTAATTGATCAACACTTATGTGCCCATATGGAAATGACATTCATCAGAAATCAAGCAGGTGGTAGGGGAAGAGGGAATGGGTAAATTCACACTGAATGGGTAAGATGCACACTCTCTGAGGGACGGGCACTCTTACAACTTTGACTCAAATGGTACAAAAGCAATTTATGTAACCAAAATGTTTCTGCCCCCATAATATTCTGGGAAAAAAAGTTTCTTTGCTTTTGCTAGTGTTATACAGTGATATTTCTTATGTGTCCCTAAGTAAAAAGTAGAAAAATAATTACTTTAAAATACAATTTGATAAATAAAAATTATCTCAGCATTTTAATTCACTTACACAGGGTTAAACATTAAATGTCATTAACCATAGTAATAAAAATTATAGTTCTATAGATTTTTATTTATTAATTTTTTTGTTATTAGCATCAAAGAACATTTATTAAGCACCTACATAGTTAATTGTGAATTAATAAGCACCAGGCACCAGACAGAAATGTCTGGACATTTTAAGTCTAGTCTTCTGGTTCCTTAAAGGTTGAAGTCACATATTCTATGAGGGCAAACTAATTTATTGGGATACTGATTTGCATTTGATGTGACTGTAATTTTTATACTTCTCCCCCTTCAAGCATGTTTTGTGTTTCTTTTTCCGGGGGGTTGAAAAGAGGACTATTTGGGGACAGGGGTTATTGCTCTGGGTAGAGAAAACTGAAGCTAGCGGAAGGTGACAGTGATTCTGTTCTTCTGTACAAGTCTAAACTTGTCAGTAACACTATTTTTCTTGGAGGGCAAGAAGAGAGAGTAAGGTGTCTTTTCAGTTGCAAAAGGGGAGAAAGGAAAACAGAATTCCAGTCTAAGAACAAAGAGAAGGTCCACAGTGGCAGGAATAGCATAACATCCTCAGCCCCCATCCATACCCTGCTCTATGTCATCACCCCGGGGAGGTAGCAAGTTCTCTAAGAAAATGGCTGTGTGTGCACTTCAGAAGGCCAGATGCAGACATCAAACTGCAGCTTGTATCCTCTGCAAAGATTTCTGTATATGCCAAAAACCATGAAAACAGATTGCTACCAGAATTCAAAGACTGCATTGACTTAGAAATGTATGGTGGCTTAATAGTCCAGAGATTTCTGATGTTTTACGTGTGATGTAAATCTCGTGACTTTTTGTACGACCTAAAGAGGGCTAGAGATGGAGCCTAATGTTGCTTTTTTAAGGTAAGGGGTTCAGAGTCAGAGTTGAGTTTATATATATAAGGTAAACAGAGAGACTTGCCTTGGAGACCCTGCAGTGTGTAGACTAGTAGTCCTGTTACACATGCCCTAGCACGATACTTTGCACATGTAAGGTGTTTAGTAAATATTTTTGAACCGGTGTGAAATTGCACCTGGAAATTTATGGTAGCAATGCTAATTGAGGTTTACACAACGAAGGAGACACTCCCTTTAACAGAGATCAGAAAGTATCTAGAAAGCGATTACATCAGTGATTAACAATGATGTTGCCACAAGGCAAGTGTGCCATACAGAATATGTAGAAAAGGGTAAACACAACAGTGTCAGTTCAGAGTGAGGATCTTTGTGTCACTTGCTCGCTGAAAGGATGAGTTATGCCCTTGTTTAATTTGTCAGCATTTCAATTAGAACATCATTGGTGACCCTTCCTTCTGACACAGGCCATTTTGTTCTTGCAACACACTTGGCCATTGGCCACATTTCCTGTTATTGATGATGAGAATTTATGTATTGCAGATATAAATGATTTAATTGCATATATAAATGATTTAATTGCAGATTAGATAAATATGATGTAGACATTCCCAATCACATAATTATTTAAAAGATGATAATAATTTGGTCCCATTTGTCAAATAACATTACTGCATTTTAATTTACATTTTCAGAAGATTTAATTAACCAAGTTATGGGAACTTAGAAACAAGCCGCCTTAAATCCTTCCTGGAACAAGGCAGGATATAAATAAATAAATAGACAACAGCAGACTGTTCCTTTTGTTGATATGATTTCTTTCCTTTAAAGATTCCTCTTTTCCCCCTTTCCAGAGGAAAATGTGGTGAATTTGTGTGTGACCCATCAAAATTAAAATTAATAATTACAATGAACATAAGTATGTCCTGGTTTAGGACTAACATCTTAGTAGCTCGCAAGGGGTTGAGTTGTTGCCTTGGCCAGGGAGGCTTATGGTGCAGCCCTGATGGCAAGCTACTGCCCTGACGAAAAGTGTTAAAGGGTTTGTTTTCTATCGCTGCTGTAACAGATCACCACAAACTCAGTGGCTTAAAACAATACACGTTCATTGTCTTACAATTCTGTGTGTCGAAAGTCTGGCACAGGTCTCAGCAGACTAAAATCAAAGCATCAGCAGGACTGGATGCTCTGAGTAGGATCTATTTTCTTGCCTTCTCGAGGCCACTGTCATGTATTTGCTCTAGTCCCCCTCCCTCCACCTATAAAGCTAACATGGGTGAGTTGAGTCACCTTCACAGGCCAACCCCCTGACCTCTTCTGTCTCCCTTTCCTACTTTTAAGGACCCAGATAACCCAGGACAATCTCCCCATCTCAAAGCCTTTACCTAAATCGCATCCGCAAAGTGTCTTTTGCCATATAAGGTAGCGTAGTCACAGGTCCCCCAAATTAGGACACAGACATCTTTGGGTAAGGAGGTCATTATGCCGCCTGTCACGGTGCTCAACGCGTGAGACCTAATCTTGGCAAGCCAGATGACTCTAGAGAAAAATGATGACCTCGAGAAATGAATTCTAATTTGGGGGCAATAAATATTAATAAGCAGCTCGGCTTACCATGGCTTAGGGGTTAGCTAGCAATGGGTTCAGGAGACAAGCACAAGGAAAGGGACAAGGGGCTAAAAAGAAGGCAAAGAGCAGTACTTGCCCTTCAGCTCTGGACTACAGAGCACTCCAGGGAGTACAAGCACAGAGAGAGAGAGAAGTACGAGTGGAAGGACAATAATGGCAAAGAACAGAGGATAAGACTTGTCCCGCAGAAGTGGAACTTGAGTAAGTGTGGGAGTCTAGCACAGCCCCCACACTTCAAGAGGCTTTACTACCATAGGAGTCACTTATTCCCATGACATGAGGGTGGAATCCAAGGAACTAACTGTGCAAAAGAGATTAGAGATTTTGACCACAGTCACTTTTGGATTCAGGGAAAAGCATCAATTTCAGAGGGCTTACAAGAAGGGTTAGGTACATATTATTAACATAATTGTGAACTTAGTCAACTGCTCTGTCAACTTGCATTTACTTAACTACCACTAGTGGTGAATTAAAAACTTCTCTTTATCTGTGAGGACTCTGCATAAATCCAGCTGAAAACCTGCTCACATTTTGTTGAGCTTGCTAGGTTTTCTTTTTCACTGACACCGATTCCATATCAGGTGCTTAAACAGGTAAGTTTCCCTGGCTTCGATATTTCCAGGTAGTTTATTTTTAAGCTTTCACTTCATAAAAGAAATAGCTTTGGATTAAGACATTATTTCCATATAGACTCATCGAATACAATCTTCTTATCTCAGTTTGTAAAAAAAAATTTAAATAAATTGTCCAGTGACTGCTTTTGTTTATTTTTGAGTGAATTCTGTCTTTATACTCTTGCTTTCATTGGCACCTGAGGAATGTTTCCTTTAAGTAATTTTTAAAAATCTCAAAAGTTGATCTAATAATAAACCATCTGTTGGATAACCGGTAGCCTGTACTTTGGCCCCTCGGATGTAGTGATGTGCAATTTTGCCCTGAAGAATATGACAGAACACCCTTGATTCTATCAAAAGCTCTGATAAGGAAGGCCTAATACTGGTTATCAGGTTAAAATTCTATCACAAGCAACTCTCATTGGTTTGTATATTCACTGTTGGCCAAAAAAAAAAAAAAAATCCATACTTTCGGTAGAGAGATGACAAGACACTCTCTGTCAGGACCTTGAGTACTTTATTTTGAAAACAACATAGGGGCTGCTGCCTTGGCAGAACTAAATGTACACCAAGAACAAGCCACAGCTGAGAAAATGCTGCTCAGGATAGATTTAATTTTGCAGGAGTAACTGATCCTTTTAAAATGGTAAGTCTACTTCTGGTCATAACAATATGACTTCTGATAGCAACGAAATGTGTTTTAGCAATGATGGTTTGAAAACAATGACTTGTGATCCTTTTGGACTTTACAGTGACATCACCTCAAAAGGAAACATAAAAGACAATTTAACAATTTTCTCCAAAATATAAGAGTTTCACAATAAACACAGGGGCATTTCCAGTTGCCGAGAAACCTGTCTTTAACATGAACATCCCTATTAAACAACAGCCTTATGAATTATGGTTTGAAATTTTTGGATACAATTAAGATGTAGCTACCTTTTTATTTTAACAATATATCTTACTATATATGCTACCCGAACTCCTAATGTATGTTATTTAAATAAATAAGCAAATATATTTGAGTGTTGGCAGCTCTGAGTCTCAAGAGAGAAAACAAGAGGGACAACGTGAAATGCACATCATTACAGTTCAGTAGAATTGTTTGTAACTGTCTCCAATACATGGTCCTGTCCCTTTAAAAACTGCAGTACCGAGCTATATGTTTGAGAACACACTTTCTACTGACAGACTTTGTATTGTCTGCATCTTCAATCACTATTTAAAAGAACATGGCTTCAGGTCCTTAAAGGCTTGACTGATGTTTTGTCAAGGAAATCAACCACCTGGCCAAGAGGCATCACAAATAAATTTGCCCTTTCTTCATTGGGTGCCCCTGCATTGGCCATTAGAAAGCCTCTTTTTAATTCAGCCCAACCTGAGAGGAACCCAATTAAACCTGCATCCAGGTAAAGTTGATTAAACTGGAAGAAGAGCTTGGAGCATAGAGACAAGGACTGAAACTGTTTCCACCTTCCAGTGGGAGAAGATTGTGGGGAAGTTTTTATGCTTGGACATAAAATGACTCAACAGCGAAACTGAGCCACACCGTTGAGAATTCATGTTATCCTTTGTATGAGATGATAAGGAGGTGTGGGTTAAGAGTGGAGCCATTTTTTTTTTTTTTTGGTTCTATATCCATTTTGTTTGGAGAGCTAAAAATTTAGGGGCAGTTTGGTGCAATGTGATGCTCCTCAAATGATCTGTCAAACAGAGTAGTTTTTGCCTTGGATTTTGTTTTCCAATCTGTCATGGATCAATACTGTCATAAAATACGCTACAAATGTATTACTAAAATACGATATAAAAAAGTGAAGACATACAACGTATAAGCCTCCATTTTTTACTATTGCATTCAACAGGTATAAAAATACTCCGCCAGATGACTCTGAAAGTGTCTAAAACCTTTACTCTCAATTCCTGGACCCACTGCCTTGCAGAGCAGCAAGGGTCCACAGACCACACTTTGAGGGTTAACTGATGTGGTGGGTAGATTGTGGTTTTGGACAGACTTATGTTTAGACTCCGTTTGTCACTTCTCTGTGTAACTTGAGAAAGTTACTTGTTTAAGCAACGACGTATAAGAGGATAAAACACAGAATCAGCACACATTTCCTAGTATCATTAGTATTATATACAAGATCCATTTTGTAGATGTGAAAATACTGAGACATCCCTATATT
>CAUYRT010093438.1:0-12133 GCA_963574885.1 Lepilemur ruficaudatus
AGGAAAAAAAATTAGCCGGGCATGGTGGCACATGCCTGTAGTCCCAGCTACTCGGGAGGCTGAGGCAGAAGGATTGCTTGAGCCCAGGAGTTTGAGGTTGCCGTGAGCTAGGCTGACGCCACGGCACTCTAGCCCGGGCAAAAGAGTGAGACTCTGTCTCAAAAAAAAAAAGAAAAACATAAAACAATGAAATATTACCTCATACTCACCAAATTGGCAAATATTAGAGAGCCAGAATATAAACTCTAAGCCAGGATTTTGTTTTGCTTTTTCATCTGGTTTTGTTTTCTGATATATCCCAAGTGCCTAGAACAATGTGTGCCAGGTAACAGCACTTAGTGATCTGCTCAATAACAAATAAAATAGTGCCATATAAGGCAGACATATGGGGCTAGAGGCACATATCTTCAGGCACTGCTACAGGGAGACAGATCCTGAAGCGCAAATGAGTTACAGGGAAGGCCTCCCAGTCCCCTCAGGGTCTACTTCCCCCCTTAGCTCTTGCCCAGGCCCAGGAGGCACCTGTGCAGGTGGTTCATGATTAAGAAGATATGGAGGACAGAAACCATGCAGCAATCCAATGAACCATGGGGTACAATGGAAAAATACAGCGTTGGGCCAGGCACAATGGCTCATGCTTGTAATTCCAGCACTTTGGGAGACCCAAGTGGGAGGATCACTTGAGGCCAGGAGTTCAAGACCAGCATGAGCAACACAGGGAGACCCTGCGTGGAAATCTGCCTTGTGTTTGCCTTTTTTTTTCTCTGTCCTCTTGCTCCAGACCCCATAAAATCCATTACGATGGGAGGGAGGGGAAGCCAGGGAATCTTCAGAGGCTAAACTCAGAAGGAAATTGTCTTCTCCAGTTGGTAAGCTGAGTTCTTCACTACTGGTTTTCTCTTTCTCTGTGCTCCTAACACTTAGGCCCAGATACAGCAAACTGATGAACAAGGTGGCTTCTGGCCAGAGGACCAAAACCAAAAGGCCCAAGGAACCCAGAGGACCAAAACCAGGGAGACAGCTGAGAAGGAGGAACTCCAGAAACAGACCCCATCAAGTTGTTTGTCAGCTACTGGGTTTCCTTCAGTCTGGACATGCTTAGATGGGATCCTAACCAGCATACCAAAGAAGCTGAGGGCTGAGCTAGCAGATGGCCCTCTGCCCAGCCCCACACTTAGTGCATACCAGGATAGAGCCAACTCACACTCTGGAGACAAGAGGACAGAGCTGGCATCAGGACCACAGTCCACAGATGTAGGGCTACAGCCTGTGACCTAAATATAACCAGGTCGATTGCCGCTATAGGAGTCAAACAAAGTCCAGTTCAGAAATAATAATTAAAATAACCAGGAAACGATACAACAATATAGGAAGAACCAGACAACCTCAACTTGCATGGGAAAAGACAATCAACAGACAAGGGTGAAATGACAGATGTTGAAATTTGTTTGGCAAAGATTTTAAGCTATCTATTATAAAATTATTCAGTCAAATGTAAACATTCTTGAAACAAATGGGAAAAGAGAAAGTCACAGCAAAGATACAAAAGATACATAAAGAAGAACCAAACGGAAATTTTGGAACAGAAAAATACAGTAACAAAAATCTTAAAACAATGACTGGCTAGACCCAATAACAGAATGGAGATGACAGAGAAAGGAGCCAGTGAGCTTGAAGAACTGAACAACAGAGAGAAAAGAGACTGAAAATGAAACCAGTCTCAGGGCACTGTGAAAAAGTAACAAAAGAAGAGAGAAAAGGTATGATGCTGAAAAAAAAATATTTAAAGAAACACTAGCTGAAAATTTCCTAAGTTTGGCAAAAGATATAAACCTGAAAAATCTGAACAAACCTCAAACAAGATAAACCCAAAGAAAGCCATGCCCAGACACATCATAATCAAACTCTAAAAACTAAAGACAAAAAAATCTTTAAAAGTGCCAGAGAAAGAAAGACACGTTATCGACAGGAGAATATGGCATGTGGCCTGAAATTAAGGCTTAATATTATTATGCTGCCTGGTAAAATCAAGAGGGCCTTGGCTGGGCACGGTGGCTCACACCTGTAATCCTAGCACTCTGGGAGGCCAAGGCAAGAGGATCACTTGAGGTCAAGAGTTCGAGACCAGCCTGAGCAAGAGCAAGACCCCATCTCTACTAAAAATAGAAAAAATTAGCCGGGCAACTAAAAATAGAAACAAAAAATCAGCCAGGTGTGGTGGCGAGTGCCTGTAGTCCCAGCTACTTGGGGGGTTGAGGCAGGAAGATCGCTTGAGCCCAGGCATTTGAGGTTGCTGTGAGCTAGGCTAAAGCTATGCCATTTTAGCCTGGGCAACAGAGCAAGACTCCGTCTAAAAAAAAAAAAAAAAAAAAAAAGAGGGCCTCAAATGGCCTAGCCACAAGTTCTCCTATCCACTCTGCTCCCATGGATAAGGTTCTGAAGCCAAAAAACCCTCCTCATCCCAGGGACCAGGCACAGTCCTGCTCATCCCTGAGTAGCGGGCTTCAGACTCCGCCAGGCCACAGAGTTATCCAAATGAATCAATCACATCTTCCCAAAGAAGCCAGGGTCACCTCACACTCCTGTTACTACACGGTTTGCCTCTATGGCCCCTGGTGGTACACTCTGCTCCCAGTGTAGCCCCTATATGGCTCCGTGGCATTTGGTGCCCTCTACCCCCCAGGCTATGAGTATATATGACTAATAAGCTGCTATCTCATCTGTCCAGCACTAGGTGTCATGTGTTCAGCCAACCCTATGACCCTAGCACAGGAATCCCCTAGGGTTATACACAGAACAGAGCTTTAACTAACTTCTCCTTGGTTATTTAACTAGTTCCATGATATAGCTTTTTCTATGCAAAAGATTTAAACAGAAACATCATCACAGAGGATACAAAGATGGCAAATAAGAACGTGAAAAGAAATTCAACATCATTAGCCATTAAGGAAATGAAAATTAAAACCACAATAAGATCCCATTGCAGATTTATTAGAATGACAAAAATAAAAAGTACTAATACCAAGTGCTGACAAAGATACAGAACTGAAACTGTCATACATTGCTGGTGGGAATGCAAAATAATAAAGCCACTTTGGAAAACAGTTTGGCAATTTCCTATAAAGTGAAACATATACTTATCACGTGACCCAGCAATCACACTACTAGGTCTTCATCCTAGGAAAATGGAAACTATATCCAAGTAAAACCTGTACAGGAATGTTCATAGCAGGATTATTGTAATTGCCAAAAAACACAAACAACCGATGGCCTTCAACAGGTGAATGGATAAACATGCTGTAGTACACTCAAATGATGGAATACTATTCAGCAATAAAAAGTACTAATACACAAAACAACATGGATGAATCTCAAAGATATAATTTGTGAGTAAATGAAGCCAGATTCAAAATCTTATATAATGTATGGTTCCACTTACACAACATTCTCAAAAAGAAAAAACTAAACTGAGAGAGAACAGATCAGTGTTTGGCAGGGGCTAGAGTCAGGGAATGTGTGATTCAAAAGAGCAACACAAGGGAGTTTTTTGAGGTGATCAAACTGTTTCGAATCCTGATTATGGTGGAGACTACATGAATCTATACATGTGTTAAAATTTATTAAACTGGTCACCAGAAAGGAACAAAGTTTACGATATGGTAATTTTTAAATAAAAAAATTTTAAATGGTTGTCATTAAAATTATAGTAGAGTTTCAATGAAAATCAACAAATATATATTTATTATAACATCCAGCACACTCAGAGCACTTCTATACAAAAGTAAAAAGGTAATGTCTATGACTCTAAAGACACTTTAGGAAAAAACCTATCGCACACATCTAACTAATCAATACAAATCAGCCTTTGGAAAGAGAAGAATGCAGGTCCAGGGAGAACAACTGGAAGACACCCTAGAGGAATCGTGTCAGAGCAGGGATCGAGGTCGCAAGGGCTGGAGTGGGGCATGGCCTGCATCCAGGAAGAGACTGGGAAATGCATCCTAAGTGAAGCCAGAGCAGGGTCCTGTTCTGCAGCAGATGAGCATTTATCCTGATCTGAGAAACTAAACATAAGCTTAAATAAGTCCCATTTAGCCTCTTATTTCAATTTAATAACATGGGAAGTATGAAAACAAAGTAGAACTCAGAAGTTTGAGAAATGAAATACATTTAATGCATAATCATACACAAAAAAGTAGGACATTAGCAGGAAAAAAAAAAAAAAAGCAAGCAGCTAATGGGAAGTAAAAATATGTTAACATGTACTAGGCAAAGCCTCTGGCCCAACAACTAACTGTATATTATCCTTTCACATCTTTACAAATGGCCTTGCAAGGAGGCAGGCCTTTGTCGTCTCCAGCTCACAGAGTAGGTCCTGGCCAGGAACACAGACTCAGGTGATAACACAGCTGTTAGCTCTAAATGTCAGACTCTGCCTTACACGTAGCCCAGGGGCCAAATCCAGCCCCGCACGAACAGCCCCTATTCGTGTATGGTCCAAAAGCAAAGAAAGGATTTTACATTTTTAAATGACTGAAAAATAATCAGAAGAAAAATAATATTTCATGACTCGTAAACATTATGTCATACGGCCATGCCCTTGGTTTAATATCGTCTGAAGCTACTTCGGCACTACAACTATAACAGGGTCTGTAGTTATGAGTGAGACTATATGGTCCACAAAGCCTAAAATATTTACTACGCAGCCCTTTAAAGAAAGTTTGCAAGCTAAAAATTTTACAAATAAAGAGGAAAGCAAAAACAATTTTTTTTTTTTTGTTTTAGATAGGCCATCACCCAGGCTGGAGTACAGTGGGGTCATTATAGCTCACTGCAGCCTCAAACTCCTGGGTTCAAGCAATCCTACTGCCTCAGCCTACCTCCTGTCACCCGCCACCATGCTTCTTATTTTTTTTTTTTTTTATAGAGACAGGGTCTCCTATGTTGCCCAAGCTGGTCCTGAACTCCTGGCCTCAAGCAATTTCCTTCCGCCTCAGCTTTCCAAAGTGTTAGGATTACAGGCATAAGCCACAGCACCCAACCCAAAATTCTTAATTTTCAACTCAGGACACTGGAACATTGGTCATATAATCTCTTCTTCAGGATGAAAAGCTTCTTCGATAGTCTCTGGGAAGCAGACAAGAAGCATCGCTAAGTACACCTCAAGTTTTATTCTCAGGAGCATAAATTAGAACACCTTACAACAAAATGCAGGATGAAGTCACTGGAGGCCATGAAAACAACCAAGAATAATTAGCACCACCAGCTGAAAGACAGCATGCACATTAGCTCCGGTGTTTGTCTGCTCTCCTTTTCACCACCACAGGGTTCCAAGTTTACAGAGAGAAAACAGAACACAAACTGCCCAAGCACACTGCAAATTATGGCACGCCTGGGAGAAGGGAAGGCCAGGGCGGGCAGCAATATCCTGAAGGGCCGCTCAGGGCAGAAGCAGGGAGCAGATTCTGGATGTTAATAAGAAATGTTGGCCGGGTGCAGTGGCTCACGCCTGTAATCCTAGCACTCTGGGAGGCCGATGTGGGAGGATCGCTCAAGGTCAGGAGTTCGAAACCAGTCTGAGCAAGAGTGAGACCCCCGTCTCTACTAAAAATAGAAAGAAATTAATTAGCCAACTAAAAATACACAGAAAAAATTAGCCGGGCATGGTGGCACATGCCTGTAGTCCCAGCTACTCAGGAGGCTGAGGCAGAAGGATCGCTTGAGCCCAGGAGTTTGAGGTTGCTGTGAGCTAGGCTGACGCCACGGCACTCTAGCCCAGGTAACAGAGCAAGACTCTGTCTCAAAAAAATAAATAAATAAATAAGAAATGTTAACTTGAAAAAGTAAAAGACTATAATCCATCCCAGCCTGGGGCTGGTCTTTTGTGGTACATGACCCCAAAGGGGGACACAAAAGCTTACTACCTGGGAAGGAGCTTTCTTTCCTTACCAGTAGGCCTGGGAGATTCTAAATGTGATTGCAAAAGAAAGTAAGGATAGTTTATCCCAGGGGAAAGTGCAAATTATCAGAAGCCACTATTTCTCAGAAACAAACTATGAAGAAATCAACCTCAACAACAGTAAGAAACCACACAAGGCTGCTTGAATGTGAAAGTAATCAAGCAAACTAAAAGAAAACTTCAAAGAAATGAAAACTGTGGATTTAAGGAACGTCTACTCTAATCTGTATTTTCCTCACAGCTACAATACAACTGACACTAAAATATACATATCTTAAACATTCAATTTGATATATATAAATCTATCTGTAAATATTTTCTAATAATAAAAAGCACACATGCCACACTAAAAATAGAAACTTTTATTTAATGCCAAAATTGTCCCCCAAAATCCCATTCAGTTGCAATCTACATAATGAACAATTATGCTTTGCTTTGTTAACCACATGATTTTTAAAAGAACAGACGACAAAATAAAGTCATCAAATGTAATAAATACAAAATACACTTTGGATTTCTCTATGTAATTAGCTTTTCTTAGAGCATCTTTTAGAGCTATTGTTTCGTGGAAAACACTGTGGGCAATACTGTTTTAATTTATTATACTGGAGGGCTAAAAGGAAGTATAAAACTTTTTAAAATATACAGAATGAACTACTGATACATGCAAAAAAAAAACCAAAAGCATTATGCAGAGTGAAAGAAGCCAGACATAAAAGAGCACACATGACTGCATGATTCCATTCACATGAAGTTCTAGAACAATCAAAACTAATCAGTGGTGGAGAAAGAACAGACCAGTGATTATCTCTGGACAGGGGGGCAGCCACAGACCCAGAAAGGGCACGAGAGAGTAATATTAAAGGTTTAGGTTACACAGCTTCCCTTTCTCAATTCTTACGGGATGATAAACTTAAAATATATGCTTTCCATCATACGTAAACCTTACGTGAAACACAAAAAAACTAAACCCAAGTTAATGATATGCATGAAACACCAAAGAGAGCCAGGTGAGACACACGCATTGATGGACAGACAGAAGGATGTGGAGCCAGGAGTCTGTGATAAACGAGGGGAGCCAAAGGCTGACGGCAGGACCGGGGTGGGTGTGCAGTGGCTCACTGTCTACCTCTCTAGTTATTCTGTGTGTGCACGGAAATTTTCAAATGAATAGCAGGAAAAAAACAGGAATAACTGGTACATGTTGTAACTGAAAAGATACACTAATACTTTTTCCCATATATTTTCAAGTGGACACTAGCTCAATTCATTCCACAAAGAGAAGAAATACTTTCTAAAGTAGCTTTATCCATCTTGATGACTTTTAAGTAGGGGGGAGCAACAAACTTCACAACGGGTCTCAAGCCAGGCTCTGCAGAGCCACCAAGTTTAGGGTGCGTACAGGCATCAATTTCTTTGTAAGGCCTCAGTGGTCATTCTGATACATAACCAAAGTCAAGAACAACAAAATGATAGAGGCTTAATGAGTTTTCATAACCACAGACCTAAATAAGATTGCTCATTGCCATTTCCTTGTGGGCCAAAGGCTTCTAAAAAGTGTTTTATATACTCCCAAAGGAGAGTCATACAGGAAAAATTTCAGGAATAATTATTTTCACTAAATCTTGTAATAATCAATATCTATAGTTAGCTAAGGCAAGATCTGTTCAAAACTTAAAAGAAAGAAATATCACCCAGTTCCTATAAGCCACAAACTAAACACTAGAAAAGAATACCACAAACACAGCCAGGTGGTTGTACAACAAAAATACCTTCAATTCACATAGAACAATAAGATCCAAGTAGTTTATAATATTAACTATCATTTCAGACAACAATCATCAAAGTGAAAAACAAAACTTCAAAGAGTTATGTTCAAAAGCTCCTGTTCCTATAGCACATTAAAAATTTTCTATAAAATACAATTTATAATGGTGTTTACAAAATGAAAACTACTAGTTAAAGGCCCTTACCTTTTCTAGGAGGGAGTTCTCCATTCTGGGTTAACTCTGTCCCAGTATATACAATTTCTCCATCTTTAACCATTTCATTCCACAGACCACAGAGCCCATCTCTTGTGAATGCAAGCTGCCAATGATAAACGAGATAAACTTACAGAGTGCTCATACTCACAGTTCAATTCTTAAAGAATGATACAGGGAAAAACATTTCATTTACCATCATTTTATTCAACCATTCAATAAAAAATCAATGATTTATTTATTCAATAAATTTAATGAAAATTATCCAATTGTAGTTAAGTGAAATGGGCACAGTGCATAATACTATATATATGCTAACTTTTGTGTGAGATACAAGAAAAGGAACACATACATGTGCGTGTGTGTGTAATCTGAAAAGATAAACCAAAAGCGTTTAACAATGATTACCTGTGAGGAGATGGGGAGGGGACAGGGTGAAGGCAGCAGGGACCAGTGAAGGCAAGATTGTGAGTACACTTTATAGATCTTTACTTTTAAAACATATAAATACTTTCATCTTCAGAAATTAAAATTAATTCATAAAAAAGTAAAACCTACAACTGGTAACAAGCAAATTAACCCATGTATATAAAAAGAAATGTATTTTCCAACTAGTCAGGAGGCTGAGGCAGGAGAATGACTTGAGCCCAAGAATTTGAGCATGGCCTCGGAAACACAGAAAAATCCCATTTCAAAAAAATGTATTTCAACTTCAAGGGACTTCTAAACTATACATCAATAGTGGAATATACTCTAAGCGAAAAAAATCTTAAACTTTATTCATTGGTCTTATTGATAATCCTAATTTTGATATTATTTTAAAACTATTTCACATATGCTATATAATAAAGCAATGTTAACATTACTAGAAACTAAGGTTTTAAGTGTAAAAGATAAAAATCAAATAAATTTTTAAAAACAATTTGAATTAGAAATCTCAGTATGAACTTTATTTTTTAATATATTTGCTTGCTCTGTCTCTGGACAGGACCTAGAATCAATGGCACTCTGACAGCAAGTAGCCACATACTGGTTTCTAAGCAGCATTTCCCACTAAAAGAAACCAGGGCTCTTGGGAGGAAAAGGGCCAGGTAAGACAAGGTGAGCCAAGAATATCTTGTTTCCTCAAATAAAGTTGCTCAAAGACTGATGGGGACTCCTGGCCAAATTCAGAACAATTTTGAGCATCAAAATACACAGCTAAGGCTGGGCGCGGTGGCTCACGCCTGTAATCCTAGCACTCTGGGAGGCCGAGGCGGGTGGATCGCTCAAGGTAAGGAGTTCGAAACCAACCTGAGCAAGAACGAGGCCCTGTCTCTACTAAAAATAGAAAAAAAGTAATTGGCCAACTAAAAATATATAGAAAAAATAAGCCGGGCATGGTGGCGCATGCCTGTAGTCCCAGCTACTCGGGAGGCTGAGGCAGGAAGATCGCTTGAGCCCAGGAGTTTGAGGTTGCTGTGAGCTAGGCTGAGGCCATGGCACTCTAGCCCCGGCAACAGAGTGAGATTCTGTCTCAAAAAAATAAATAAATAAATAAATGGACTATAAAACTAAATAAAAACATGAGTTCATAGTAATGTTTAAAGGAAAAAACAAAAACACCCTTGCATGTCAACATTTGTGAGTCAGAAACGTTTTCCCAGAGCTAGTAGCAACCACAGAGCAGGGAAAGGAGAGTTTCAAACACCCAGGTGAGGTAGCCATTCTGAAAACTGCAAATGCAACAGAAGCCCTCTTCTGTGACACAAAACACATTTTAAATTAAAAGAGACGTATCTGTTTGACCATCTTTTAATGGAAAACCAGAGTCTTGTCTTTGTGCGTAAGTCTACTAGCTCCTTCCTTGTCACCAATCCGGCAGGTACCACACTTGTGAAGCATCGACTATTTCCATGTGAGTGTCTTTAAAATGGAGCAAGAATTGAAGGACACTTTGTAAGCAATCTCAAAACAGAATTCTAGACCTTTAAGACTTTTTCTCCAAACCAGGTGTGGTGGCTCATGCCTTTAATCCTAGCACTCTGGGAGGCCAAGGAGGGAGGATCGTTTGAGGTCAGGAGTTCGAGACCAGCCTGAGCAAGAGCAAGACCCCATTCTCTACTAAAAATAGAAAGAAATTAGCCAGGCAACTAAAAATAGAAAAAATTAGCTGGGCACATGCCTGTAGTCCCAGCTACTCAGGAGGCTGAGGCAGGAGGATCGCTTGAGCCCAGGAGTTTGAGGTTGCTGTGAGCTAGGCTGATGCTACGGCACTCTAGCCCAGGCAACAGAGCGAGACTCTGTCTCAAATAAACAAATAAAAAAGAAAAAGACTTTTTCTCCAATTGTTTACAGTTTTCTTCCACCTACCTATGAAAGTAAATTTTTAGCATCTCACTTTTATCCAAATTATCTGCAGTAGGCAAAACCCTAAGATGATGCCCACCCCCCACAAGATTCTGGTCCCCGGGTATACACACATCTCCCTGAGTATGGAGAGGACCTGTAGATAGAACAGGATATCACACTTGTGATGAGGTTTTGTTTGTTCTATGACAAAGGTGGAAAGGATTCTCACATGTAATTAAGGTTCCAAGTCAGTTGCTTTTTAGTTAATCAAAAGAAAGATTAAGGTGGGTGTGGTGGCACGTGCCTGTAGTCCCTGCTACTGTCTCCAGTTGAAGTGGGACGATTGCTTGAGCTCAAGAGTTCAAGTTCAACCTGGGAAACATAATGAGATAGTCTTTTGAAAGAAAAAAAAAAGGAAAATTATTCTGGGGGCCTACTGAACAAGGTGAAAGCCCTGTAAAGAAGAACTGGGCCATTCTGAAGAGATGCTGTCCCATGGGTCTTGAAGAAGCAAGCAATCAGGTTCTGAACTGTCTATGGAGAAGGGCAGCCTCTAAGAGTACAGGACTTTAGTCTCACAATGAACCCAATTCTGCCAACAGGACCGAGCTCTGGATGAGCTTGGCCAACACCTCGTGATACCCAAAGCAGAGGACTGAGCTAAGCCCAAGCCAGACTCCTAGGTCACAGAAACTATAAGAGTATAAATGTATGTTGTTTTAAGTTGCTAAATTTGTGATCAGTGACTTGTTTCATAGCAATAGAAAACAAAGCATCCTACTTAAGTTTTTAGAGAAGCACCAGCTTTCCCTCAGCACTATTTCATCTGTCATATCACTAACAAGACAACTCCCCTAAACATACTTGGAACCAAAACATAGGACTCTTGGCAAAAGTACTAGCTAGCAACGGGAGAGGTAAACTCCTTCTTAAAAACTGAGCCGTGAGCATTCGGGGCCCTGAGACTTAACAGGGGAGTGGAAAGGCTTAGTTCATCTACTCTTTGGCTAAGAGGAGGGCAGCTAAGACCTACCACTGAGGTGCAGTCCAGTCCCCTACAGTGCACACAAGGCTGACCTCAGCCCCAGGTGTGCCGAGCTCCAGGAGTTACATACCATCTTTAGGCACTTGAGGGAATACGTCATTTCGCACCTTAAAGTAATAATTCAGTATCAATGCAACGGATGGAGACAAAGGAGGACAGAAGTGGAAACAGAAAAAATGAATTAGGACAACATTATCAAGAGTCCAGAAACAAGGGATGAGAGTAAGCCAAGACACGGAAAGTGGATTATTTAGACTATTTCAGATCAAATGGGTTGGATCAAATGTGAAAGGGGACAAAAGGAAGCAGGGAACAGAAGAGGAATGAAAATTAGGTCATTTTTAACCACAGGTGTGCACTAACTACTGAACATAAACACGGAGCACCTCCCCATCCAACCCACCTGCAGTAAATATAAACCCAGACCTTAGCAAAGTGTTCAGGGCTAGAGACTGAGATCTGAGTGTGGTCTGCAAATGGACTGGAGGTGATGGGCCGGAGGTGATGCCAACACCCGAGGAGAGAGGGAAGACCATTGTCCTCAGCCCCAACTACACTCAGAGATTGCCCCAGACTGGCTAGGCTCTGCACATCAGTGCTCTAGGGTACAGCATAGGTTGAGAAACAATGGTGTTTAGAGGAGCCATTAAAAAAAAACTAAGCCGGCCGGGCGCAGTGGCTCACGCCTGTAATCCTAGCACTCTGGGAGGCCGAGGCGGGTGGATAGCTCAAGGTCAGGAGTTCAGGACCAGCCTGAGCAAGAGCGAGACCCCGTCTCTACTATAAATAGAAAGAAATTAATTGGACAACTAAAAA